>JARPMJ010003791.1:0-86563 GCA_033366665.1 Phoxinus dragarum
AAATAGTACATATATTTGACCATTAATTGTTGACATTATAGGGGAAGCCGAGCTTCCCTTGCAGTCTTAAAGAAATCGCCACTGCTCTAGATATAATATTATCACATGGAATAGATGTTGATGCCGTTGAAATACTGCAGCAGAGCGACGACATCTCAGATCATTATCTAGTCTCATGTAAATTACATTTAGCGAAGGCTGCAAAGCTGACTCTGTGTTATAAATATGTTAGACCTATTACTTCTGCCACTAAAGATTGCTTTATCAATAATCTTCCTAATCAGTTTCATCATCTCAGCATCCCAGATAGCTTAGAAGAACTTGATATTGCAACAGAAACTTTTAACTCTCTATTTTCCAGCACTTTAGATACAGTTGCTCCGCTGCGCTTAAAGAAGATTAAAGAAAGAGAGCAGCCAGAAAATTGGAGCGCAACTGGATAGCTCTGCTTTAACGGAATGCATAGCTGATATAAAAAACTGGATGACTAGCAATTTCCTACTACTTAATTCTGAAAAAAATGGAGATTATATTTATTGGTAATCGTTTGTACCTTCAAACCTGTTTCAGGGAGTGCGTTCTCGAGACACCAGGCCCTGTTTTGTGCGGATGGGTGGCCGGAGCATGTTGAGTGTTTTCTGTTAGAACGGAGTCGTGTTAGCCACCCCTAAGTTAATAACTAATGATCTTCGCAACAGAAGTCAATCAATCAAAACTAACTTTAGCTGGACAATAACTTTTTCTTTTTCGATAGTTTTTCTATTATCACTGTAAAGCTGCTTTGAAACAATCCATACTGTTAAAAGCGCTTTATAAATGAAGGTGACTTGGCAAAAATAGGCCTTCATATAAGTCACATGATCAGCACACATGTAGAAGTCACAGGTCCGCTAAGTGAACCACATATACTTGCCCTGGTCTGCCTCACTGTGACCGCTGCTGCTGTGAGTTGGTTTCTCTCACGCGCCAGCGCCTTTGAGTTCTTCAAAAGCCCTGGTGAGTAAGAATCAGTCAACAAACACAGTAAGTAATGACTTCTCCTGTTATTATCACTTGCACTTCATGTCACATGTTTAGCATAGCCTTCTCGGTCAGCAATCTAGGATTTGGTATTAGTTGAAACTCAGAAACTCAGAAAAACTACAGCTAGTTCAAAACACAGCAGCTTGAGCTCAGAACCAGGAAGTATGACCATATTAGTCCCGTTCTATTAACCATTGTATACATTTTAAAATATTGCTGATTACTTACAAAGCACTAAATGGTTTAGCTCTGCAGTACTTGAGCGAGCTCTTAACGCATTATAGTCCTTCATGTCTATTGCAATCTCAAAATTTCGGCCAGTTAATAATACCTAGAATATCAAAATCAACTGCTGGTGGTAGATCCTTTTCCTATCTAGCTCCAAAACTTTGGAACAGTCTTCCACCATTGTACGGGAAGCAGACACTCTGTCAGTTCAAAGCTAGATTATACATGTCCACATTTCACTGAAGGAGAGCTCCTAGATTTTTTCCTCTCCCTCAATATAACACTGTCGACATCTCAACACAAAAAGACTACAGTGCTCCACACATGCTATGCAAATTCTCACAAATCCTCTCTCAAAGACTTTCCAAAGAGACCTTTAGAGACTACTGATTTAACGAAACCTCTGAAACGAGAGTTAGTGAGTACCGGGTTACTTATGTTTGACGACTGCCAGGGGCGTCACTAGGCCCATTTTAGGAGGGCTTTAGACCCCTAAATATCCACCCAGCCCCCTAAAAATCTATTGATACATGTAGATTGTCATGATATCTGGACCTGTGTAGTTCTTTGTCATAAATGCAGTTTATGGGTGATGGGTGAGCAATTTAAGATGGTTTCCCATCCACTGTAAAATATGGGTTTATTTAATTAAAATGTATTTAAGCTAAATGGCATGAGACTTTTCCTACACTTGCAATACTTCAAAGTTAAGAGCAATAAATTGCAAATAAAATGTTCATTTTATAATAAATCCAAAAGCAAAACACACTGGTTAGTGGTACTTTCATGTCATGTTAAAAGTGTGTTTGTTAAGTCTGTAAGATATTATAGTCTGCCCCGATCCAACTTCCACTCCAATATATATATTTATACAAAATGTTCCTTCACTTAAAAGAGCTTAATTATCATATAGAGACAATTACATCCAATCTCAGTAATATATATAATTGTATCACAGAGGGCAACCAACAACCATTAGTTTTTACAGAAGATCCACTTCAGATAGATTTTATCACCTTAACCTTTTGCTGTTCTGATTTCAGAGAACATCAAAGATGTGGGCACAGAGGCAAGATCCTCAATTTACATTTAAGACAGAGTTTCTGCCTCATACTGAGAGGGAAGACGAATCTGTTATTGTTAAATTACACTTAAAAACAGAGTTTCATTTACATGTTGAAGGGAAAGACGATGTGCTTAATTTACATGTAGAGGGGGGAGACAAACTAAATGGAGGATAAATGTTTGGGCTCGGAGGATGAGATGCATTCTGTATGACTCCGCTGAATCCGAAGTACTGTCTGTACTTTGTTACTACTTTGCTGTAATAAACTTCATTTTTGAGATCTTCGACGTCCACATCATTTTTTCTTACATTGGTGAGCCAGCCCAGTCGACGGATTTCCAACAAAGAAGAAAAAAGGTAAGAAAAAGCTGTTTTCTTTCATTTATGCTGTTTTTGTCAAGGAATTCCTCGTTTTAAAAGAATCTAGAAAAGAAAAATTAAGGACAGAAGAGATCGAATTTGGTTTATTCAGTATTAGCAGGAGTTTTAAGCCTATTCCGTACAATTTTGTTTAAGATTCTAACGTAACTGAATAAGCCCGAAGCAGTGTGGTGGCAGAGTTGAATTGGAATTGTTGTTTCTAAAGTAATTGAAACAAAGTGCTTAAGTGTAAAGTTCTCTTACGAGAGATACTCTCGTACTGCGTTGTCGTAGCAACGCATTGGGGAAAATCCTTTTCCACGAGAATACTGAAGCAAAAATTATCCTTAATTTTGTATCTATGTAAAACGCTTTGCCACAGCATACAGACCCAGGCGAGACAGCTCGCGCGCCTATTGGCTGCTGTGCGGCAAATGCTTAAGCCAATCGAGCGAGCCCTTGAGTGACGTCACACCCAATGAGGGCTCTTCGCGCCCTCCTGCGTCACGTCCCGCCGAAACGGGCGTGGCTTAGGGCTATATATTTCGCTCACAGGCTTATGAACTCTGATTTTTAATCCTTCAGCGAAGGTTCGTTTAATCCTTCAGTGAGTTCGCCGGCGCGACTCACACTTTGTATCTAAAAGAGCAGCGTCTTTTTCAAGATGCCTGCCTCCATACCGCCCGCTGCAGTGCCGCGCCGTAAAAAGCGCCGTGCTCAGCAGATCCCTCCACCACGAGGAGCTCGCCGCTGCTGCCGCCCAGCTTCTCCGCCCGCTTCGCTGGACTCTCTGACTGACGGACAAAGGCCGCTGTATGCCGCCGCGTCAGTCATGGACGAGGAAGCTGAAGCCGCCCGCGTCTGTGGAGGACGACTGCTGTTCTCCTCCCTCGCTTCGGGTAGCGAGGGATGGGCGAGCTCCGAGGATCTCCCCACCCCCGCCGCTCGCGAGCGTCGAAGAAGAAAGGCCAGCATCGCTCACGCAGGCCGTCGCGAAGCCTCGGCCTCGAGTGATCGGCGCCCGTGGAGCCTGCGCTTACTGGCTGGATGGCTGCTTTCTTCAGGAGGATGTACGTTACCGCCCTCACGACTCGCGCTTCTCTTCCTGAGTTTCACGAAGAGGTTGCAGAGTCCGGGAAAGCCCCATTTCGACCAGGTTCCCTAGCCAGCCTAGGAAAGCGACGGTGTTCAAATCCCACTGCGGCCGGATTTTCACCAAAACTTTTCGCTCGCACGGTCCCAACACACGTGACCGTGCCAGTGTATTCTGCAGTCACCAAACCGGCATCAAGGCCCGTTTGCCTGCACACAAACGCCGTTTTCACGACGTCCCAGGTAAATCTAAAAATTTATTTTCTGGTGTCCCGGCCACGGCCGATGGTGTTTTGTGTGTAACTGTAATGCCCACGACTCAGTGCTCATTCGTACACACAAGCACAGCCCTACACAATACAGGGCTTGCACACATAAATCGACTCATGTCGATTTTGCATCACATGTAAGTTAGTGAACGTGCCCCGCTTTTCAGTGCCCACAATCACTACACACTGCATGTCCCCACGGTTTCTGTAAAAACGAAACAAATGCACGGTCAGTCAGTTCTGATAGACAGTACTCTCTGTGCTGCGTGGTGTCCCGGCCATGGCCGATGGTGTTACGTGTGTGACTGTAATGCCCACTACTCAGTGCCCATTCGTACAAACAAGCACAGCCCTACACAATACAGGGCTTGCGCACTTAATATCGACTCATGTCAATTGTGCATCATATGTAGTGAGCCCGCTTTCAGTGCCCACAATCACTACAGGCTACATGTCACACGGTTTCTGTAAAACGAAACCGATGCACGGTCTGTCAGTTCTAATAGACAGTACTACCAGTGCTATAAATGTACCTGCGTTCACGCACCCACATTTATTCACAGACATGCCGAGCCCTACGGGACTCGCCCCGCGCGCTCCCTCTCAGCTGAGAGCTGAGGGCGCGCGGGCTGCCCGCTCGATGAAGCGCGCCCCCCGCATCAAACGCGGCAATGTTACAGCACACGGCTCTCGTGTCGCCGCCATTTCGCGACAGGGCCCGGTTTTCCAACCCGTGCACAAGCATTACAGTTCCAGTGGAACTCGTCCAGCCCTCCCCCTCCCGGATAACCACCGTAGAGGGGTCGAGCGCGGACATTCTGCTGCTGTCATCGGCGCGGTCCCCGCCTCAGATGTTACGAGCATGGCGCTTGAACGAAACCTGCGTGCAGGCGCTCCGCTCTGGCGAGCGATGCTATAAAGGTGGTAAACGTGCCCGGTCCCCAGTACCCCGCGTTCCCACATAAGAATCACGGTTCCTACGGAGGCCCGTCCAGCCCTCCCCTCTCCCGCCTGAAGGCTGTCGAGGGGTCGAGCGCGGACATTCTGCCCGCTTTCATAAGCGCGGCCCCGGCCTCAGATGTTGCGAGCGAGACATTTCTGTCGCAGCTCACGAAAGCCGCTGTATCGCGAGTTGATCAGAGCGTGCTTTTCACTCAGCCCCTAGCTACACGTGCAGATGCATGGGAAAAGCTTCCCGGGGTTTCAAAATGGGTGATAAACATCATAAAAGAAGGCTATTTGCTACAGTTTCGCAGACGCCCTCGCCGCCACACGGCGCGCGTCGAGACTTCGGTAGATTCGTTACGTCCCCCAGCTTTGGTGTCTGTTGCTACAGGTGTTTGAGTGCATGCAGTGTGTGTGTGTGTCTTAATTACAGATGAGCCACACCTGAGCGCAGCCTGCTTGCGCTATAACAGGCTACTGAGAGCACACCGGAGTGCGCACACAGAGCCTGGGAATCCAGCTGACAATTTGCTGTCCAGACGTCCACCCGGCAGAAACGTTCCGCTTCAGCGAGTTCTTGCTTTTAGTAGCACAACCTTTCTAGTCTTTGAGACCTTTTCTGTTAATAAATACCCCTACATTTTTATACGAGCCGATCTGTGTGCGTCTCTCCTTATGTTAAGGGTGGTGTCCGTCCGCCCGTAACATATTGGAGGCTCGTCCGGGATCAATATTTGATTTAAATCGGACTTTAGTGTTAAATTGCGGAACGTCTGAACGCTACAACATTTTGGTGAGTTTTCTGGTGGGCAATTATGGTGATCTGTTCATTTGTCTAGTCGAAGTTTATTTTATTTTGGTGGATATCTCAGGAGGGGGTACCCAGATGCCTCGAGCTGAGTAAGCCACTGAAGATTGCGTAGATATTTAGGATTTTTGTTTTTGTTTTTCATAATTAGTTAGAGTAGTTGGACAACATTTTGCCTATCAGAATACCTTAAGTTAAGTTGTAGCTTGTGAAATATTGTGGCATATCGCCTATTTAGTGAGCGCTGGTACTAATTACACTAGCATATTGTTTAAATTCGTGGGTGGATAAAAAAAAATAAAAAAACGTGGTCGTTTATAGCCTAATGTGCTTTTTGTTTGACCACTTTAGATATTAGCTACCTTGTAGCTTTGTTGCAGTGAAACTGCTTTGGTGAGTTTTGTTTTTTTTCTTCTCCCTCATTGTTATTTGTACTTGACTTTAGTAAGTATTTTAAACGTTTTCTCGCGTTTAAAAAAAATATATTACTTGATATTGTGCGCGTTTTAAACGTCTGCTAGCGTTAAAATGGCAACAGAGGAAGCATTCATTAAAGAACCATCTAATGAATTGCTTTTGAAATTTTCGAAAGAGCAGTTATTAAATTTAGCTGTAACTTATAAAGTTGAGCTCACTTCTGTTGAAAAGCGTACTAAAGACACAATCAAGGCCGTCTTACAAGCTGCTTTGGTTAGTCAGGGCATTTTGCCTGTAGAGAAACAAACTCCCGTGACTACAGAAGCATTACAACTGCAGATTCGGTTGAGAGAGTTGACTATTAAAGAAAAAGAAATTGAGTTTGAGCGTGAGCGTATGCAAGCTCAGGCACGTGAGTATGAACTTGAAAATCGGTTGCAATTAAGAAAGCTAGAAATCGAGGCTCAGAGGGACGGTGTCGCTCCTTCTGACCCTACTTCATTTGATGTCACTCGCCACATTCGACTTGTGCCACCTTTTGTGGAAAGAGATGTGGAAAAATATTTTCCACACTTTGAACGTGTCGCGACCAATTTAAATTGGCCAAAACCTGCGTGGGCATTTCTCCTGCAATGCGTTTTAGTGGGGAAGGCGCAGGAGGTTTACTCGACTCTAACAGTGGAGGAGAGCGGTGATTATGAAATCGTGAAAACGTCAGTTTTGAGGTGCTATCAGCTGATCCCTGAAGCATATAGACAGAAGTTTAGGAACTTAAAAAAAACTGAGCGACAAACTTTTGTTGAATTCGGTCGAGATAAAGCAGCCTTGTTTGATCGTTGGTGCTCATCACAGCAGGTTGATAATCAGGAGAAATTGCGTGAATTGATTCTTTTAGAAGAATTTAAGAACTGTCTGCCACCTGCTGTGGCGACCTATTTAGCTGAGCAGAAAGCCAAGTCCATTTCAGAGGCTGCTATACTCGCTGACGAATATGTTTTAACGCATAACATCACCAGAGAACGTTTTCGCTTGAAAGTTAACCCCTCTATGACCACTGACGTAGATGCGAAAAAGAGTGTAGTAAAACAAGAGGACAGACACTGTTTTTATTGTAAAAAGCCTGGTCATGTTGTGGCAGATTGTTTAATATTGAAGAAAAAACAGTCTACAAAACCAATGGGTCTCGTTAGTTCTTCTAAGAAAATTCCGCCCGTCCTTCCTGCAGAGTTAAAGTTGGAGAAAACCCAGTCCATGTACGAGCCCTTTATGACAAACGGTACCGTATCTGTGCCTGGTGAGGAGGCTGTGGCTGTGCGCATCTTGCGAGACACAGGCGCTGCGCAGTCTTTCCTCCTTCGCGGCTTATTACCATTGTCTGAAAAGACTGCAACTGGAAGTAGTGTCCTTGTTCGGGGAATCGAGATGGGTTTTCTGGATGTTCCCTTACATTACGTCCATCTTGATTCAAGTTTAGTGTGTGGTGACGTCGTTGTGGGCGTGCAAGACTCTTTACCAATCCCCGGTGTCACGTTTCTTCTTGGCAATGACCTAGCCGGTGGAAACGTGTGGAGCCGTGGTGATGTCCCACCTGAAGTTACGTCGGTGCCGCTCACTCAAGAATGCGCCGATGAGTGTGCACAAAAATTTCCTGACGTTTTTCCTGCTAGTGTCGTCACTAGGTCGCAGACTAAGAGCTTGCAGGATGCTATACCTTCCGATGACGTCGATCTGAGTGACAGTTTTGTCGCTCACCCTGCAGAGTGTGAGAGGCTCTGCGAACCCACTTATACTCAGAACCGTAGTAGGCAGGTGCCTGTAATGAATGAGATAAAAGAGAAAAAACAATTAGATGTGTCGTTGTCATTAGAGAAACTTATTAATGCTCAACAAAAAGACCCCACTCTTGTTTCATGTTTTAATGCTGTTCAAACTGTTTCAGATTGTGCAAACAAGAGCCCGAGCTACTACATCAGAGATGGTTTGCTAATGCGGAGGTGGAGACCTCAGAGAGGTAATGAGTGGAATGAAGTTGAGCAAATCGTTATACCATCCGAAAACAGATGCGCTATTTTGAGTGTCGCGCATAATGCTGTTTCTGGCCATTTAGGCGTGACTAAAACCTTCAACCGTGTTCTTCGTCACTTTTTCTGGCCTGGGCTGAAACGCGATGTGCGGCAGTATTGTAAAACGTGCCATATCTGTCAGGTTAGTGGTAAACCAAACCAGATAATTCCACCTGCACCGTTGTACCCGATACCTGCCATGGGGGAGCCTTTTGAGAGGGTAATTATTGACTGCGTCGGCCCTCTACCGCGGTCAAAAAGTGGTTATCAGTACTTATTAACCATTATGTGTACTGCGACTCGCTTCCCTGAGGCAGTTCCTCTGAGGAAGATCACTGCTAGAATTGTGTGCAGGGCTTTATTAAAGTTCTTTTCTTTTGTGGGGCTACCGAAAGTCATTCAAAGTGACCAAGGAACAAATTTTACTTCGCGTGTCTTTTCTCAAGTCCTGAAGTCACTCCAAATTAAGCACCACCTTTCTAGTGCATTCCATCCGGAAAGTCAAGGTGCACTTGAACGTTACCACCAGACGCTAAAATCTATGCTGCGCGCGTACTGTTTGGAGGTGGGTACAGACTGGGAAGATGCGGTTCCTTGGATGCTGATGGCCTCTAGAGAAGTTATACAAGAATCAACTGGCTTCAGCCCTGCCGAGCTAGTGTTTGGTCACAACGTTCGCACGCCTTTAAGTGTCATTAAAGATCAGTGGTTGAGCAAACCTACGTCTCATAGCGTGATACAGTTTATAAGCGAGGTTCACTCCCGACTACACAGGGCACGTGAACTCGCTAGAGAGAATTTAGAAAAAACTCAGTATAACATGAAAACGTGGTACGATCGAAAAGCAAGAACCCGTTCGTTTAAGCCAGGAGACCAAGTGTTGGTTCTCTTACCCGTGCCTGGTTCTGTGTTTCAGGCACGCTTCAGAGGACCATATACTGTGGAAAAGAAAATATCAGACCTTGATTATGTCATTTTAACCCCAGATAGGCGACGACATTCTCGCGTCTGTCATGTTAATATGCTCAAACCGTATCACACGCGTGAATGTGTTAAAAATGACTTGCGTAATCTTGACTTACCCGGTCCAGTCGAGTCTTCAGTGTTACTTTCTTCACTAGTAGAGGATGATGACGAAGTTACTCCGCCGTCGCGATGTGTGATTGAAGGTCGACTCAATAACTCTGTTATGCTGTCGGACATTGCAAACCATTTACCACATTTAACTCCCCCTCAAACAGCTGACATATTATCTGTACTAAATGATTTCCCTGAGTTGTTCGGAGATGTTCCAACTGTAACTACGGTCTTGGAACATGACATAAATGTGGGTGATAATGGCCCGATTAAACAGCACCCATATAGGGTAAACCCAGAGAAGCGTGCTATCCTGCAGCGAGAGGTTGAGTATATGGTAAAGAATAAGATAGCTGAGTCTAGCTCTAGCCCTTGGAGCTCTCCGTGCCTTTTAGTTGGCAAACCTGACGGCACTTACCGGTTCTGTACGGACTACAGGCGGGTTAATTCCGTCACACTGCCCGACTGTTATCCGTTACCGCGGATGGATGACTGTGTGGACCGTGTTGGTTCGGCCTCTTTTGTCACTAAGATCGACCTACTAAAAGGTTACTGGCAAGTACCCCTTTCACTTAGAGCCAAACAGATTTCAGCTTTTGTGACCCCAGATGCGTTTATGCATTATAATGTGATGGCTTTTGGAATGCGAAACGCTCCTGCCTCATTCCAGCGTTTGGTAAACATCGTTTTAGCAGGAATGTCAAATTGTGAGGCATATTTGGACGACATAGTCCTATATAGTACACGTTGGTCCGAACACGTTACACAGCTTCGAGAGCTTTTCTGTAGGCTATCCAATGCCAATCTCACAATTAATCTCGCTAAATGTGAGTTCGGAAAAGCCACTATCACTTATCTAGGGCGTGTAGTGGGCAGAGGACATGTTTTGCCAGTAATGGCTAAGGTGGCCGCTATTCAGGAGTTTCCTGTGCCTTGCGATCGGCGCGCGCTACGCAGATTCTTAGGAATGGTAGGCTACTACCGCAGTTTTTGTAAGAACTTCTCGACTGTGGTCTGTCCCCTCACTAACTTATTGAGCCCAAAGACTAAATTTGACTGGACTGAGTCCTGTAATAGAGCATTTGAAAACGTCAAAGCTCTCTTGTTGACTGCCCCCGTGCTGGCTGCGCCAGACTTTAACAAGCCGTTTCAGCTTGCTGTAGACGCCAGCAGTGTAGGCGCCGGTGCCGTACTTTTACAATCAGGCGCAGACAAACTAGACCATCCTGTGAGTTTCTACTCTAAGAAATTTAGTTCTGCCCAGCAAAAGTACTCCACTATCGAACAAGAGACTTTGGCCTTAGTTCTAGCCATTCAACACTTCGAAGTGTATTTAGGCTCTACAGTACATCCAATTAAGATTTACACTGACCATGATCCACTCAAGTTCCTCAGTCGCATGTACAATTCGAACCGTAGGTTAATGCGCTGGAGTTTGTTGCTTCAACCATTCAACCTCCAAATTGTGCATGTGCGAGGAATTGACAATGTTGTCGCAGATGCGTTATCTAGGGTGGATACTTAATAAACTTAAAGTTTATATAGATTTGTGTTTAAAAAAAAATAATAAAAATTTTTTTTTAGAATTTGAAAGTTAACTTGCATGGGACCCTTTTGGGTTGAAAAATTACCTATATGTTAAGGTGTTGTTAATAATACCTTTCTATTAATTATAATTTATTTTCACATGCAGGTAAGCCTTACTTTGAGGTAATGATTATGTGTAGCTGGAACTCTATTGTCTGGGTTGGTTCGAACAGTGAGCTTAACACAGAACAGGAAGAGAGTTGTCATATTCAATATATGGCGACAGGTCACCATTTTGGGGTGGGGGTGTTACGTCCCCCAGCTTTGGTGTCTGTTGCTACAGGTGTTTGAGTGCATGCAGTGTGTGTGTGTGTCTTAATTACAGATGAGCCACACCTGAGCGCAGCCTGCTTGCGCTATAACAGGCTACTGAGAGCACACCGGAGTGCGCACACAGAGCCTGGGAATCCAGCTGACAATTTGCTGTCCAGACGTCCACCCGGCAGAAACGTTCCGCTTCAGCGAGTTCTTGCTTTTAGTAGCACAACCTTTCTAGTCTTTGAGACCTTTTCTGTTAATAAATACCCCTACATTTTTATACGAGCCGATCTGTGTGCGTCTCTCCTTATGTTAAGGGTGGTGTCCGTCCGCCCGTAACAGAATGTAGCAACATCTACTTCGAGCCGAAATTCAGAAACTTCTGAGAAAAGGGGCTATCGAACCTTTATCTCAGGCTCAGAGCGAAGGGGGGCTTTACAGCAGATACTTCCTGGTACCCAAGAAAGACGGGGGTCTCAGACCCATACTAGATCTGAGGCAACTGAACAGAGCGCTTGTGAAACACCAGTTCAGAATGCTAACGACCAGAAAAATCCTCGCGCACGTTCGCCAAGGAGACTGGTTCGTGTCTGTAGATCTAAAGGACGCGTATTTTCAAATACAGATTGCGTCACGTCACAGGCGATTTTTGAGATTCGCCTTCGAGGGCCAGGCATACCAGTACAAAGTCCTGCCGTTCGGCTTGTCTCTAGCACCCCGTACATTTACGAAGTGCATGGACGCAGCACTCGCTCCCCTCAAACTGCAGGGTGTTCGAGTGCTGAACTATTTGGACGATTGGCTCATTCTAGCCCAATCTCATTCAGAGATAGTGGCGCACAGAGCCCTGCTGCTGAGTCACCTCGAGAATCTCGGTCTCACAGTAAACTGGGAAAAGAGTTCGCTATCCCCCAGTCAGAATATTTCTTTTCTGGGACTGGAACTGAACTCGCTGTCGATGACAGCGCAGCTGTCACAACAGCGCGCGCTGCGCATCCAGCGCACAGTCAGCTCATTTCGCTGCAGCGCTGTTCTCCCTCTAAAGAGCTTTCAGAAAATGCTAGGTCTGATGGCCTCAGCATCTGCAGTACTGCAGCTGGGTCTGCTTGTGCATGCGCCCGCTGCAGATATGGCTCAAAGGGAGGGTGCCATGCAAAGCATGGGCCACCGGTCGGCTTCGCCTCAAGGTCAATCAAGCTTGCGTTGCAGCTTTGAAACCATGGAGGTCAAAAGACTGGTACCTGTCAGGTGTAAGCCTAGTGACTTCCTCGAGTCTGAGGGTGGTGTCTACGGACGCATCCAACGCAGAATGGGGAGCGCTGCTCGAGGGCAGACCGCTGTTTGGCCTTTGTTCAGAGCGAGAAAAGCTCTTCCACATAAACTGCCTCGAGATGTTAGCAGTGTGCAAAGCGCTCACTCGCTTTCGTCCCCTGATTATGGGCTGCCATGTACTGATACGTTCAGACAGCATGTCAGTGGTGTCATACATAAATTGCCAGGGCGGCCTCAGGTCCCTGTCGTTATACAGGCTGACCAAACGCCTTCTGATATGGGCGCGCTGCAACCTCCTTTCACTAAGGGCGGCGCACGTGCCGGGGCACCTGAATGTTGGACCAGACGTACTGTCCAGGAACCGCGTTCCTGCAGGAGAATGGTCGTTACACCCACACACAGTACAACTGTTGTGGAAGAAATTCGGCAGAGCGGAAGTGAAGTGGACCTCTTCGCGTCTCCAGAGAACGCTCACTGTCTAGAATTTTTCTCAAAAAGCAAGGACGCGCTGGCTCATCAGTGGCCGCGCCGGCCTGCTGTATGCTTTTCCCCCTGTCTCCCTCCTGACCCAGGTGGTGGAGAGGATCAGGGAGGAAGGATGCTCAGTGCTGCTAGTAGCGCTGCTCTGGTCGAATCAACCCTGGTTCCCAGTTGTGATGCAGTTAGCCAGCACCGTCCCGTGGCCAGTGCCTCTGAGGAGGGATCTCCTCTCTCAAGCAAATGGTTCGATTTGGCATCCTCACCCGGAGCTATGGTCCCTTCATGTGTGGGCCATCAACGGGTATCCGCTGACCTCCCTCAGGGAGTGTTAAACACGATCACACAAGCTAGAGCTCCGTCTACGCGACGGCTCTAAATGGTCTGTTTTTTCTGGCTGGTGCACGTCTCGCGGCATTTCACCCCCAGACTGCGGAGTGACAGAGGTTTTGTCCTTCTTACAAGAGATGTTGGATAGCGGGAGATCCCCTTCCACACTCAAGGTATATGTGGCGGCTATAGCGGCTTTTTCCTCCATAGGAAGGAACGATTTAGTCATTCAGTTCCTTAAAGGAGTTAGGAGACTTAATCCACCCAGACCTCCCACAGTTCCCGTTTGGGACCTTTCCACGGTGCTGGACGCCATGAAGGGTCCTCCTTTCGAGCCTCTTCAGGAGATTGATATGAAACACTTGTCGCTCAAGACGGTGTTTCTCCTGGCTCTTGCTTCAGTGAAGCGCGTTGGGGACTTGCACGCGCTCTCAGTGAGCGTGTCGTGCATGGAATTTGGGCTTAATGACTCCAGAGTCATGCTCAAACCTAAGCATGGTTACGTTCCAAAATCCCTAAACACACCGTTTAGGGCGCAGGTTATTTCCCTGTCTGCCCTTCCGGTCATCGGGGATAATATGGACGAAAATTTAATCTGCCCAGTGAGGGCATTGAGAGCTTACGTGTCGCGCTCGTCTGCTTTCAGACAGACAGAGCAGCTTTTCGTTTCGTTCAGTGGGCGTCTCAAGGGACTGGCCACTTCGAAACAGAGCCTATCCAGATGGATAGTGGACGCTATAGCTCTAGCGTACGCATCCAAGGGCATTCAGTGCCCTTTGGGTGTTAGGGCGCACTCCACGAGAAGTATGGCTTCTTCGTGGGCTTGGTCGAGTGGGATTGCCTTACAGGATATTTGTATGGCGGCAGGCTGGGCCTCACCGTCTACATTTATCAGGTTTTATAACCTCGAGGTACCCGCCTTACAGGCCAAGATATTATCGGTTTAAATAACCGTATTTGTTAGACTGATATTTCAGTCGTCAGTGTCACAGTGAGGCTCTGTGACTAGAGACTCTTATTTTGGAGAAGCCTCTTATAATGACACTGGA
The DNA here is from genome assembly GCA_033366665.1 of Phoxinus dragarum. Classification (NCBI taxonomy): domain Eukaryota; kingdom Metazoa; phylum Chordata; class Actinopteri; order Cypriniformes; family Leuciscidae; genus Phoxinus; species Phoxinus dragarum. The sequence continues at coordinate 14,322 of JARPMJ010003791.1, forward strand.
CTGAGAACATACATACATGCATACTTTTCACACTAACATCCTAACACACTATCTGTTTTGTGCATATTTTAACATCAGTTAACGCAGATATATGTGTGTCACTGGTTGTGTATTGTTGCGTGTTGTACCTGTCCTCTCCATGTCCTTTTTCTTTAGTTTAACGTTTACTGAGTTATTCATTTCTCTTTGTTGATTTATGTATTAAGAACTCAAACAAGACCGGTAACCATGTTAAATGTTTATTTATTTTCAATTAACCACTTGCATAATAATAAATTGTCATACTTACGTACTGGAACATTTTACTTCACCAAACAGACAAAACCCGGTCACTGTAACTGCCACCATTTTTGAATACCTCTTTCCCGCCAATAGTAGGCACAGTTAATTGTTCTCATGTGAGAGGGGGAGATTGGGGTTCTGTTTGATTCTTTGTTAAACATTGTTTAACGTTAATAATTAATTGAGTTTGTTTTGTTTTCAATGTTTATATATTTTGGTATTATTCTAACAGTTTATATCTTTGTTACTGTTAAATCTATTTAGTTTGGTCTTGCTTAAATTTCTTTATTATCTTTAATTACCAAATGGTTTGGTCCAGATAGGAGGGGCTTAGCCTTTTTAAGAAGGCGCCTCAGTGTTGTTAGAGGCTCGTAGAGTGAGTGGTTGTACAAGTTATTGCTCTGTTTTGGGTCAATTTATTGGCATAGCCAAAGTTGTGTGCAGATAACTTTGAACAGTTTATTTTATTTTTATTTGTTTAGTTTTCTTTTTGGATTTTCACTGTAAATACCAGATGCACTTTTTGGATTAAACACTGAACTTTTGACCTCTTCATCACGTCACTTCATTTTTACGCCTCCATCTGCCGGTACATCCAGAGCAGTGGTGCTGCTACTGCTGGTAACATCTTTGAGGCCTCTTTGTGGCAGTTGGCACACCCCTGACTCTGTAACAGTCACACTGTAAAAAATAATCTGATCAAAAAGTTATGATAACTTATATATGTCATTAACTCAGACATACAATAATGTGTTATGAAATTTCAGCTCAATTGTTTGAGTTTTCAATCTTTCAATTTAGGTTCATAAGTTACTTCAATGAATCACAAATTACAGGTGCTTGAATGAACTTGCCATTTTAAATTGAGTGGAGGACAGCTCTTTGCGCATGTGCGGGAGACTACAGACGACGAGGCCACGAGACAAGCACGTTTTTCCCGCCTGCAAGCAGTCACACTTCAAACGGCCGGGTGCCTCATTTTTCCATCAGACAAGACGATCGGGTTGGCGTGAACAAGTTCGCTATTGGTAAGTGTTCGTGTTTTGTAGATATTATGAATGTGCGTTTGATGAAACCAATAACGCGATTAACGTTAGATATCGTTAACGTTACCTTTTGATATGTGCGACGACAACTGATTAGCGAGGCACATTTCAGCGGCCGTTAATGTTAGCTAGAACACGTTTGCAGTCTTTTAGTTCAGTCAGAGACGGTTGATAAAGCTTTATCTGAGACAATACCAGTTTTCACTGTAAACTGTTGTAGAAAACACCATTTCTGATAGACCGTATGTCAAGGCCAAATACACTAGCGCTACCGTTCAAAAGTTTGGGATCAGTCAGATTTTTATCTTCTGCTCACCACGGCTGCATTTATTTGATTAAAAATACAAACAAAAACAGTAATATTGTGAAATCGTATTCCAATTTAAAACCGCTGTTTTCTACTTTAATATATTTTAAACTGTAAATTATTCCTGTGATCAAAGCTGAATTTTCAGTCTTCTGTGTCACATGATCCACCAGAAATCTTTCTAATATGATGATTTGATGCTCAAGAAACATGTTGAAAACAGTTGTGTAACGTTACCATTTTTTTTTTCAAAATTCTTTGATGAATAGAAAGTTAAAAATAACAGCATTTATCTGAAATCTAAAGCTTTTGTAACATTAAACACCGTTAAAAGTTTGGGGTCTTTAAGAATTTTTATTTTATTTTTTGGGGAAATAAATAAAATAAATCAATACTTTTATTCATGAAGGATGAGTGATAAAAAGTTACAGTAAAGACATTTATAATGTTAGAAAATATTATATTTTAAATAAATGCTGTTCTTATGAACTTTCTATTCATCAAAGAATTTTGAAGAAAAAAAAATTGTACACAACTGTTTTCAACTGATAATAATAATGAATATTTCTTGAGCATCAAATCATAGTGATTTCTGAAGGATCATGTGACACTGAAGACTGGAGTAATGATGATAAATTCAGCTTTGATCACATGAATAATTTACAGTTTAAAATATATTAAAGTAGAAAACAGCTGTTTTAAATTGGAATACTATTTCACAATAGTACTGTTTTTGTTTGTATTTTTAATCAAATAAATGCAGCCTTGGTGAGCAGAAGATACTTCTTTTAAAAACATTAAAAATCGTACTGACCCCAAACTTTTGAACGGTAGTGTATGTTCATGCCCAGGGCTGCAAAATAATTTTGGAGAACCACTGAGGCGGTTGTTCTTGCTGGGGTCCGCTTGCCAGTGCGAGCTGATTAACGTTAGCTGCCTGTCAATCATGGCGGCGATACTAACGAACTAACTTAGTGCTAGATTATTAGCAGCCGCTCGGTTGCTGCAAGCCCATTATTGTTTCTTATTACAGAACATCGGTCGCGTTAGCTAGTGCTAAAGAGCAATACAACAATTTATACATCCAATTTGTTAGTTAGACTTAACTTGAAATGTGCTGTTGTTCATTTTTGCAATTCACATCACTTAGCAGCTAAAACTTTTCTTCTGTTTTGTGTGTTTCAGGTGTTTTATGATTTACCAGGCTCAGCTACTCATTTTATGAAGTGGACTTGTAAGTTTTGCAATTTTGCTTCATACATTTAAAAGACTATAGTGAATCATTACAAAGACAAGCATGGACGTGGAAGAACAGGTTTTAGTTGTATTTACCCGGATTGTCTTACCGTCTTTCAATCCCATGTGGAACTTTTAAAACATTTGACGGACCACAAACAAGGAACCAGTCCTGTTGCTAAACTTCGTTGTGAACTTTGTACTTTTTCAGCGCCAAGCAATATCAAACATTATTCCTCAACGGACTTGATGACCTGACACCAAGACTGCTGGAAGTGTACGAAGCTGCGACCAACTCGGCAAAGAAGCCTGCACTGAAAGCCATTTTGGACTGTCTGAAGAAAGACGTGAGTAGACGAGCTGAGAATTGTAAAATTGGGCACCAGATGTTCGCAATAAAATCTCAACACTGCTTATTTTTGTCTTGTAGGACACAAACGAAAGGAGAAGGACTGCTGCTCTGCTGGGTCTGCCACACTACCTAAGAGAAGAGCCATCAGACATCATCAGGATGTGTGACGTAAGGCCTTTTTCTGTCATGCATAACAGCCCATATACGAACGCACCCACCCACATATACACTTGCGTGCACACACACACCACTCACCTCACTACACCCCACACAGACACACACAAACAAACACACACACAAACAAACAAACAAACACACACACACACACACACACAACCTTTAACACAGAGCTTGGATTAGATACACTCATGGGTCTTGATAAAGTCCTGTGGCAGCAAAATAGTGATGATGCAGGGAGGGGTGAGGGGCAGAATAGGGATAAGGAGGATGAGGGTTGGGTGGAATAGTGGTGATGGGAGGAGGGAGAGGTAGAACAATGTTGGGGGAGGAGAAAGGAGGGGTAGAATAGGGATGGGGAGAGAACCCAGTGCAACATACACTTAACCCAGATCTGAGAGGACACTGAAGTTTTCAGCCTTGCAGTAACCTTGCAACATTGCCCCTACAAACATGCACACTCACAACTGAAAGCCCAAGACTATTTTATTAGTTTGAAAACAAGGCTTATGAGACTTAAGTAGCTTTGCAGAGCGCGCACTTCTTGACCCAAACATTCACACTATTTTTTTCTTCTGCTTTTCAAGGCCCATGGTGAGACTCTGACTGCAGCCATGGAGGGGATGCAACTTGGCCTGTTGATAGGCTATGAAGGTGAAAACCAGGATGCATTTCCACGTGAGGTCTTCAATGTGGCAGTTGTGGTTGAGGAGACTGTTGTGCTTCACAACTTTAAGGATGTGCCATCCAGCTTTGCCATGCTTTTGGGGATCATCTACTGCGTTAATCTTGAGTATCCACGAGCCATGAAGTATTCCTTTGAGTTGAGTTCCTTCAGAGGGTAGTGATGAAGATCAAGCCTCTGCCAGAGTCCACGGCATCCGAAACAAGCTCCTGAGGTACAATTTGTAAACCATGCCCCACCCGAGAATACGATTGGAATTCATTTTTTCCCTTTGTTTCTGTTGACATGTATCAAGTCTCAAATATTTGAAAACAACCAGCTGCAGTCTTAATGTTAAAACCTGTTCAATATTTCAGTGTTGTGTAAGGAAAAAAACTAATGTGTTTAAAGGAAAGTATTTTCTATTGGGTGAATGTGAATAGTGCTGTATTGGCTAAACATTGGTTTTAATAAAAACATTTTTTTGTACAAACACACACACATTACACACACTCACACACAAACAATCAAACACCATACAAACACAAACAAACACACACCACACCCACAAACAAACACCACACACACAAACAAACACACACCACACACATTACACACACACACAAACAAACACCACACACGCAAACACACATTACAAACAAACACACACCACACCCACAAACAAACACCCCACAAACAAACACCACACACACAAACACACACCACACAAACACACACCACACACATTACACACACACAATCAAACACACACACAAACAAACACACCCACAAACAAACACCACACACACACACACCACATGCAAAAACAACACAAACACACACCACACACATACATACATACATACATACAAACAAACACACACACACACACACACAGAAACAGGGTTCATCACAGATTAAGACGATTAATGATTTATAAAAGTATAAATATTGAAATTTATAATTTAAATGAATCTTTGTGTTGATTAAAATATAACTGATATTAAACTCACTAAAGACAAAGAGACAAAGAGTGTTGTGTAAGGAAAAGCTAATGTGTTTAAAGGAAAGTATTTTCTATTGGGTGAATATGAATAGTGTTGTATTGGCTTAACATTGGTTTTAATAAACAAAAAAAAATGTTTTGTACACACAAACACACACACACACAAAGAAACAAGTACACCACACACAAACACACACCACAAACACCACACATGCATACAAACACACACCACACACCACAAACACCACACATGCATACAAACACACACCACACACAAACACACACAGAAACAGGGTTCATCACAGATTAAGACGATTAATGATTTATAAAAGTAAAATTTAAATGAATCTTTGTGCTGATTAAAATATAAAACTATTGAAATATTGAAACTGATATTAAACTTACCAGAGACAAAGAGTGTTGTGTAAGGAAAAAAGCTAATGTGTTTAATGGAAAGTATTTTCTATTGGGTGAATATGAATATTGGCTGTATTGGCTTAACATTGGTTTTAATAAAAAAATGTTTTGTACACAAATGTGTGTGTGTTTATAATTAATTCTTAAGTTAAAACAAGCAATTATTTTAGATCATCATAACTCGATACCCTAATTCAAAGACATTACTTAATTGAAATTACTAAGTTGAACCCACTAATGGGGATAAGTGAACCGAATGCTCATTAATGAGTTCACTTTATTTTGAACTTGCATAGCAAAGTTGAAACAACAAAAATTGGTTAGTCATGTTGACTCGTAGAAGGCAATTAACAGCTTAACTAGACTCAAAATAATGAGTTGAAACAATTCATTAATCCATTTTGTTTTTACTTGAAATTTTGAGGCAGCTGCTTAACTTATGCTTTTAAGTAGAACCAAGTAGATATTTTTTACAGTGCAGTTATGGCATTATTATGCTGAACTGCTAACAGTTAATTCTGTACTGATCTGCTAAGCGCAGTCTATTCTGTACTGATCTGCTAAGTGCAGTCTATTCTGTACTGATCTGCTAAGCGCAGTCAATTCTATACTGATCTGCTAAGGCAGTCATTTTGCGAGAGATGGTGGTTAGAGCCCACCTCTTTCAGGATTCTCTGTGAGTCCTACAGGTGATTATGTACTATATGAACCCCAGCTCAGTGCTCTGGGTCTATGGTGTCGGATCACTGCACACACGGCGTCTTACAGGGTGTTCCCCAATGCGTTGCTACGACAACGCAGTACGAGAGTATCTCTCGTAAGAGAACGTACTCGGTTACTAACGTAACCTCGGTTCTCTCTAGAGAGAGGAACGAGTACTGTGTTTCCTGCCGTGTATGCGCTCTGGTTGTTTCGCTTTAAAAATCAGAGTTCATAAGCCTGTGAGCGAAATATATAGCCCTAAGCCACGCCCGTTTCGGCGGGACGTGACGCAGGAGGGCGCAAAGCGCCCTCATTGGGTGTGACGTCACTCAAGGGCTCGCTCGATTGGCATAAGCATTTGCCGCACAGCAGCCAATAGGCGCGCGAGCTGTCTCGCCTAGGTCTGTATGCTGTGGCAAAGCGTTTTACATAGATACAAAATTAAGGATAATTTTTGCTTCAGTCTTCTCGTGGAAAAGGATTTTCCCCAATGCGTTGCTACGACAACGCAGTACTCGTTCCTCTCTCTAGAGAGAACCGAGGTTACGTTAGTAACCGAGTACGTTTCTAAAGTAACTGAAACTTGGTGTTGGTCTCTTATAATTCTGTTAAGTTTCTAAAGTAACTGAATCAACCCGAAGTAGTGTGGTGGCAGAGTTATATTAGATTGGTTGTTTCTAAAGTAACTGAAACAAATGTGCAGGTTTCTAACGTACTTGAAACCGATTGTTGTAATGATTCTGAGGAAATTCTAAAGTAATTAATAGACCCGACGCAGTGTGGTCACAGAATTATTTCACAACTATTGTGTGTTATAGCATAGGCTAGACTAGTGAGTCTGATGTGCCGTGACTTTGTGAAGTTTAAAACAAAGAACCCGAAGCAGTGTGGTTTTGCCCGACGTACTGTGGCATTGTTTTAAAATTGATAAATATTGTTTGAACCCGAAGTACTGATAAGCAGGCTGTTTTAAGACAATAACATAAAATTCGGTTATGTCCGACGACTTGTGACAGTGTTAATTTTTTGATATAATTTGTTTATGGCCGAAGTACTGGGAATTATCAAGCTGTCTTAAGGAAAATAAATAAATACATAAAAAAACACTGTGTCCGACGTACTGTGACAGTGTTGTTTTTGATTTTGATTGTTTTTCCCTGAACGATTTTGTGTAAAATTTAAGGTCCTAAGGACTGTGAATTTGATTAAGTTTAGAAGGTTCGCTCAGTATGCTGGTTGTGTTCATTTGCATACAATCTGGGAATAAATTGACTAATGAATATCTTAAAGCATCTAGATAACGCAGTCATTTAAATCAGACGTTGTGAATACACAAGTTACTGTAAACCCAGATATAACTTTAAAATGGAAGAAATGATTGTTAAATACATCGCTAAACACGGTTCTCAGGGATTGTTTGATGGAATAGAAAATATTGTTGATAAACCATATGAGTGGGCTATCTCTAAGTTTGAAAATGATCCCAAAATGCCTAAGGACAAAAATGGGAAAATTGCTAATGCGCTTCAAGCTCTTTTTGCTTCATAAAAAGTAACTAGGAGGAGAGTAGATGAGCGACTCAGTGTTGGGGTAATTTCTACAAAAAATTACCTGGCTAGTGAAACGATATGGAAAGAAGAAAAGGTCAAGATGCAGAATGAGATTACACTTCTTAGAACTAACAATAGTATGCTTAAATCATCTGTGGAAACATTGTCCAACAATTTGGAAGAAGCGAAGGCGGCTTGTCAGTTTATGATAAAGAATGGCACAACTGAGAAAAACCCTAGTAAGACATTGTTAGGTGTCACATTGTGTAACCCAGTTCCAGAAATGCCAAATTTGCAGGAAGACAGGAATGAGGGTTGGAAAAAAGATTCTCAGTCATTCAGTAGCCAATACTCTGACTGTAGAGTCAGGTTTCCTATGGCACCAGTCCATACTACTACGAATGTGCGTGCTAGTGAAGGAAGGGAAGAACCAATGACCTCTACTATAGTCCGAGGATTTAATCCGACAGAACTAGAAACTATGATCAAGAATATTGGAAAATTTGATCCTGCCAAACACGACCCATTAGATTTTCTGAAAAACTTGGAGGAATATTCTGAAGTTTACAATTTTACAGATGGTGATGCATGCGTATTGCTAAGAATGTGTTTGCCTGACACTTTGTCTGGAGCATTAACTCAGAAAGTGAAGAACAGAACTGCTACTAAGTCAGAGAGGAAACAGGCACTGCTGGATGTCCTAGGTGTGATGTCAGTTAATTGGGATAGGATATCTGAGATGCAAATGAGAAAAGGGGAACACCCAGCAGCATTCTCAGAACGATTACTAGAGACATTTAAGACTTTCAGTGGCAATTCTGATATTACTCAGGATGATATCAGTTTCAAGACTGCTTTGATTAGCAAATGTGACTCATCCACCCGTTCTGCTGTGACGATGTTTGTGACACCTCTGTCTGAATATAATGACATTATTGCTAAAATTACACAGTTTTACAACAATAATGCTAATGCAAAAAGTCAAATGAAAGCTGCCAAATCTAGACATCCAGTTGCTGCCTTTAGTGGGAGAGAATATTCTACATTATCTAATGGTCTCCATCATAGACCAAGGAGATTTGCAAGAATAAATTCAGGTGTTATTCTGTGCTATGCATGTGGAAAAGCTGGTCATATTGCTAGACATTGTCAAGACAATGAGAGACCTCTTCAAAGCTTTGTCTGTCATGAATGTGGAAAGGATGGTCACATTGCAAGGCACTGTTTGGAGAAAAGAAAGGAAGATCAGGAAGTTGTTTGTTTTGCTTGTGGAATGATAGGGCACAGGGCAAGACAGTGTCACTTTTCACACAAAAGAGGGCAAAATGGACAAATGGGCTATCGTGGTTTGCTTAAGAAAATAGCCAATTTAGAAACCCAGTTAGCACTGTTGAAAGGGAATAATGAAGAATTAATTCACAACTTGTCAAATATATCACTGCACGAGCAACATGACTCAGTCACAAGCACATGCTGATGTAAATTAGAATGAGTTTTTTATGATAGTAACATATTTTAGAAAATGGTTTACTATCAAAAGGGGGGCGATTCCTTCTGAAGCATGTTTTATTAGCGTTGATATGTAGTTGAAATTTATAATAAATGTTTAAATGACATTAATTTTGAAATTATTTTTGAGACATTACTGATGTTTGATGTTCATTTGATTAAACCTGTGACTTTGATGTTTGAATGTGAAAAGATGCTTGTGGGGGAAAGGGGGGCAACCTCTTCTTTTGATTATAGTTTCAGATATAAGCATCAAGATGTTTGTCTGAAATGTGTAACCTCCTGGAGAAAGGTGATCTGGTCGTTTGAAGGACGAGAAGGAAGTGGAGCCAGTGGATTTTCTCAAGAAAAAGAAAAGAATAGAGATATCCAGACCTGCAAGATCCAGAACTACAGACCTAAAAGATAGGATGTAATGAACTGATGAAGAGGCACAGACTTGAACAACACCAGTGACTGCTTCTTCTAGAAGAATGGTCCAAGAAAAAGAAAAAAAAAAGAAGAAAAAAAATGGACCATGGTAAGTGAAACGAGGAGATTTCAGAAACAAACCATTTCAGAGACTACGGACAGCAGTTTCTCCACATAGAGGGAAAACAAGTGGATAAAGGATGTCCACACTGAGAAAATGGACACATGGACACCAAATGACACACACACACACACACACACACACACACGGACACAAAATGACACACACACACACACACACACGAACACAAAATTACACACACACACACACACACACACACACACAAACACACACACACTATATTGTCTATTGATTGATTATTTGAGTTATCAAAACTAAACAATATGCTAACATCACTGATGTGAACACCACTGAACATTTGACATTGTGAGAGCCCAACAAGGCCTTGAAGAAAAACAATATTTTTGCTAAACAAATGCATGATGGAGATATGGCCTATTCTGGTTTAATTTGGAATGTAACCTTTAAAACGGCTGTATGTGTATGTATCTTTCTTATTATTTGCCAACACATTATGTTATGTATTCGGTTTTAAACATTAGATTATAGATAATTCCATTATCAATATTGAATGTTCCAAGTGGATATATAATGGTTCTTGGTTACCTCCGTAAAAAAAAAAAAAATACATTTCATTATCACAAACTATGATAATTTTGCTCAAGTGAAGTAGAGCCATAACTCGGTGTGCAGGAGGCGTAGATCCCGAAGACGGGTAAGATTCTCTGATGGCCATAAGGGAACGACCTAAGGCAGGGCTACGCTGCCACTGAGGCACCTGCCCACCAGGAAAGGGAGGTGTTATCTATGAAAAGGGAGTGGTTGTGATGCTTCTTTTGGGCCAAGAGCATCAAAGGGGGGTCTGTAAGAAATTATAGTCTGCCCCGATCCAACTTCCACTCCAATATATATATTTATACAAAATGTTCCTTCACTTAAAAGAGCTTAATTATCATATAGAGACAATTACATCCAATCTCAGTAATATATATAATTGTATCACAGAGGGCAACCAACAACCATTACAGGGACTTCAAATAGCTTGTCTTAAACATTTGACCATTCTGTTTTTACAGAAGATCCACTTCAGATAGATTTTATCACCTTAACCTTTTGCTGTTCTGATTTCAGAGAACATCAAAGATGTGGGCACAGAGGAAAGATCCTCAATTTACATTTAAGACAGAGTTTCTGCCTCATGCTGAGAGGGAAGACGAATCTGTTATTGTTAAATTACACTTAAAAACAGAGTTTCATTTACATGTTGAAGGGAAAGACGATGTGCTTAATTTACATGTAGAGGGGGGAGACAAACTAAATGGAGGATAAATGTTTGGGCTCGGAGGATGAGATGCATTCTGTATGACTCCGCTGAATCCGAAGTACTGTTTGTACTTTGTTACTACTTTGCTGTAATAAACTTCATTTTTGAGATCTTCGACGTCCACATCATTTTTTCTTACAGTCACCTTTATTTCTATAGAGCTTTTTACAATACTGATTTGATTGTTTCAAAGCAGCTTTACAGTGATAACAGGAAAATAATGCAACAAAGTTTGTTTCTGCTGTACAGCAGATCTAGAAGAAAGTAGCGTCATAGTCCAGCTTAAGTAAGTTCAGTGATGGTTAATTTTCGCTGTAAAAAAGTTATTAATTTAGTCAATTTATATATATAGCCGCTCTGGTGAAAACAGTGATGTCATCGTCCAGCTCAGTTCAGTTCTCATATGGTTCTCAATGGTGTCAATGCAGGCAGATCAATAATATTGTTGAATATTAAGTGTCCCCAACTAAGCAAGCGAAAAGCCAAAGGCCACAAAGTCGACAGTGGCAAGGAACCAAAAAAAATGGGAGAAACTAGGCTCAGTTGGGGGGGCCAGTTCTCCATGGCATTCAGGATATTTATCCAGTTCCATCTGGTTGAAGATCGGAGTCATCACGCCGGTATGGAGACGAGTTTGTTGAGGATGGCTGGGGAAAGTCTAGTTGACACAATCTCTGCTGACACTTCAGTCTTCAGGGATGCGTTGTGGTCGTGTCTAGGCGCAGGTCCTCCATCCGGATCCGGCTGACTACAAAACCTCGGGATAAACAGAGAGACTAATATTAGCGTAGATGTCATTTATCTTCTAGATGCCATTCGACCTTGTGTTCCGTAACAGAAATCCTCCACTAAAGCATGGCACATTTTCCATGTTATCTCCATTAATGAAAATGATAAATGTAGATCTTCTTTAAAGTTCATTTTACTGCACAAATCTAGAGTTAAAAATAATAGTGTTTTAAACATTGCATATGTTGAAAAAAACATATGCCCACATATTGCCAATCTAGACAATTACAGTAGTATAAAGTTTGTCTATATTTTCAATTAATTTTTCATGAATATTAGCTGGTTATATACAATTATTAGAAATTAATTCAAAATTCAGGGATTGACTTGATACTTGGTAGTGTAGAACCTACTGTATTGTTCATGCCTACCCTAATACACACACAATATATTCAATTCATTTAAAAAATAACAATATCATCATGGGGGCTGAGCCCCCCTAATATTGAAATCCTAGAATTACCCCTGGGAGCAATACAGGACAGTTTCTTATCCAATATGTTTTTGCTGCATTCACCCCTCATTCGCTGCATTTATACACACTGGTGGTAGTTATTTTCTTCCAACGAAAATGTAGTGATTAACACCCATAGACGCATACTTTAGAAAACTCTCTTTATCTATTTTCATTAATAAAAATTATTTAAAACATATTATTGTGGATTGTGGCATTACATTACCATGCAACCATGCACAGAAATAATTAAAGACACACATCAGTGTCTGATAGCACTCAGTCACTATCAGAGTGAATGACAGAGAGAGAGAGAAACTCTCTGTATGAAAATCTGTAGTTATATTGTTTTGTATTATTAAATATAGTTTTGTATTAAGTAATGACCCAGGTGTGCATCGTGATACATATACAGTATTTGAGTTAGAGTTGAGTAAAGGGATTTTTAAATAATTGTAATAAATAGATTTAAAATGATAAAATATAGACATATTAAACATATTGAAAATCTAGATAATTACATTAATACAAGATTTGTCTATATTCTTAATGAATAAACTCTATTGCTGATTTGGCTAAAAAGCTAAAATAGTAGATTACATGATACAAATTTTTACATTTATATTTTATTGTAAATGGATATATGACATTGTTTCTTGCCGCGTGGGAGTAGGTCTGCAAAATGAGCAGCAGTCAGGTGAGAATAGAACATGGACAGCCTCTCACCACAACACCACTGTGTTCCCAAGATTCATTGCAGTCATTGAACCCTATTGTTGTTTTTATTGTCTGTCAATTTCCACCTTGATTTCATAAGAAAAAGCAGTGGTATCGTCAAAGGATAAACATGAATGTCCTGACATTATTGACACTCAACAAGAAATTATGAATTGTCTTTCACAGTCAAATGAACTGGAATTAATTTTTTGGTTTCTCAGAAAAGTCAATGCAAAAAGAGAATGAAGTGGAGGCAGAGCAGATTGAAGAAGGCACCGCAGAGAAAGGGGAAGATTATGATCCTGGTGAGAAAGTGAACAGAGTTGGTTTGGATAATGTGTCTGGTCAGTTAACAAATACAAATTAAGTTAAGAGTTACCAAACTCGTATTTTTATGTGATTGTCATGTACATGGACAGAGAGAGCATGAAGAAGAGGAAGACATGAGTCAGGAGAGAGAGGACAGATATGCAGAGAAAGAAATGACATATGAAGCACAGACAATCAGCTGCACCTTTATATCAGTTTGACTTAGGTGAAAAGGACCCAAATCAGCCAAAATTACACTATTATCCGAGAACTTTGGCTTGCAAAAAGATTATTCCAGCCAAGCTGGTTTCAAACTTTTGCTTGGCTTGAGTACTCACAGAAGACAGATTCTGCCTACTGCTTTGCTTACTGTGTCTTTGGTAAAAACTTGAAACAATATATTTGTGAATAGTGGATTCAAAAACTGGAAAAAGGCACTCAACGCATTTCACAAACATGACTCAGTCACACAAGGATTGTATTGTCTCCTGGAAAAGTTACAAGGCTAGTGCATTACAGGGAAATGTTAGACAGCAGATTGAAGCAGCAAATGCTGATGAAATTAGACAAAGAAGGGAGTATATGCGACGTATTGTGGCTGTGACCTGCATGTTGGGGAAGCAAGGGCTACCATTCAGGGATCATGATGAGTCATAATAAGGGCAACTTTTTGGAATGCATGGGGCTTTTGCAGTGGTTTGATCCTTTCTTGCCGCATTACACACCCCTATCAAACAGCACCTACCTCTCCCCTGTCAGTCAGAAGGAAATGATAGAGTGCTGCTCAAAAGAGTTGACAGCAACTTTTATCAAAGAGATGCATGAGTCAACAAACATGTTTGCCATTATGGCAGATGAGGCTAGAGATGGACACACTGAACTGCTAGCAATCTGTGTGAGGTATGTCACTTAGGGTGTTATGTATGTCTGTATGTCACAACAGTTAAAGAGAGATTCCTGTCCCTGACAGAGCTGAGAAGATTTGATGCTAAATCACTAACAGAAGCACTAGAGAGGACATTACAAGAAGAGGGATGCTCAATTGAAGTGTGTTGTTCAGACATAAGACAGAGCAGCAATGATGAGTGGAGCAGCTGGAGGTGTTAAAGGGTCATCAAACCCCCCTCTTTCAGCTCAAGTCTAGCTCACAATCTTTTTGAAAAATGCAACTTAAATGGGCGTAGATGGCTGTGAGAAGAAGGGATGGGAGTGGGTGTGGTATGGCACGGCAGGGGAGAGGGGAGGGGGGGCCAGTGGCCCGTGCATATAAACTGTAAATAAAAACCAGTGGTAAAATGTGAGGAAATGCTAGATTTTTTATAGCTGGCAAAGTTAAAGTCTAATGAAATACACTGACACCTTATTTTTGTCCTTTCAAAAGTAACTGAATTCCCTGCTATATATATTAGCTTACAGTAATCGTAATTATATTTAAAACATTAATGTACTTGTATAATTATAATGTAATCATAATATATATATATGGTTACTATACACACTATAAATGCATATATTTGAAAATAATTCATTAATTTCAAAAACAATATTTGTTAAAAAAAAAAAAGTTCCGTACACAGCCTCTACGCGCCCCCTGTAGACCCATAATAAAGATGGACAGTGATAATTTGCAGTGGCAGCAGTACGCAGGAGCTTTTTTGGAGGTGGAGGACTTTCCTAGACAAACACATACCTCTGAAGGGATAGAAAAGTCCTCGGGACTTGGTACCACATCCCTCGCAAGACGCAACCTGCATTGGTGGAAGATATGCAGCGCACTGGAACTTTTGCACCATGAAAACAAACACTTTGCGTCCCATGATTGCCTCTCTCGTCTTCTATGCGACATCACAGTTTGACAATATCTGTCATTGGAAAGATCCACGTGGTGTCATGAATAATTAAGAGACAGTATCTTCTCATAGGATAACAATACTCAGTCTCATGAATAATAATGAGACACTGATGAGTCATCAAAGCACTATAGTGCTCTGCCACCTCACAGCCTGTGACGTGGACACGATGAAGATTTTAAACCCGGAAGACGAAAATAGCTGAAAAAATCAAAATTTTTACCATTTTTGCCCTACTATTAAATCTAACAGATGCTAACATTGTCTTCAGTAGTGTGCAACACACATACCTCTGTTAAAATCGCAGAAAATTTGGTTAAGGTTTCATGACCCTTCAAGTCTCTTTTCAGGGAGAGGCACCTTGAGGCTATATATGTTCACTGTTATACCCACGAGTTGAATCTCATCTTGTGCCACACCTGCAGAAAGATTACTGAGGCCACTTAGTTCTTTAGCCTGCTGGAAAGTCTGTATTCATTTTTAGTTGCTCCCTGGTCAGCCACCACAAGTTTAAAGAAGCACAAACAAAATTGAGATTGCAATCATGTGAATTGGAGCAGCTGTCCAACACAAGGTAGGCTTGCCAGCTTCACACAGTGAATGCTGTGCTTGACAATTTGCCTGCCATCATTGATTGCCATGAAATCAAAAATCTGCAAATTCTCATTTGTGTATTTGTTGACTCTTTTCAAGGATCTCCTATCTGTAGTGGCAGGCTTGCACAAATACCTCAAAAAAGAGACCGTTGACCTTCACAAGCAGTGGCATACAAATATGTTGTGTGTGACTCCTTAAAGCAGAAACGCAGTGATCCCACTGCTGCAGATATGCCAGAGCAAAGGCAGTGTGTGAAGTTAATCACATAGTAGTTGAGGAGGAACTTTCTGGCCAAAGACAGAAGACAAAAAGAATGGATGATTTTGTTGTTGAAACAGTTTATGGTGCGCATAGGAGAATCAGCACAGATGCCGAACAAGTCTTCAAACTTCAAATGCAGCCACACATGTAAACTGAAAAAAGGTATTTAAGTTTTACAATATAACTGTATAAAAAAGTGCAACAAATAAATCTAGGAATCTAAAAAATTATATATGAATAATAGGGGTGTAACGGTTCACAAAATTCACGGTTCGGTTTGAGTCAAGTCAAGTCAAGTCATCTTCATTTATATAGCGCTTTTAACAATGTAGATTGTTTCAAAGCTGCTTTACAGAGATAAACGTATAATTTAAGGTAACAGATTGTTTTGGCTTCATAGCGGTTCTTGAATAATGTTATTTTCCAGCTAAAGTTAGTTTTGATTGATTCACTTCCGTCGAAAGGATAATTTGTTATTAAATTAGGGGCCGCTAAGACGACACTGTTCTCTCTACACAGACTTTAAACGCGAACCTGTGATAAACACTGATGGCGCTCACGTGCGCATCAAGAATTAATTCTATAGTTATGTGC
Source organism: Phoxinus dragarum (assembly GCA_033366665.1). Taxonomy (NCBI): domain Eukaryota; kingdom Metazoa; phylum Chordata; class Actinopteri; order Cypriniformes; family Leuciscidae; genus Phoxinus; species Phoxinus dragarum. The sequence continues at coordinate 30,958 of JARPMJ010003791.1, forward strand.
GTTTGAATATATGTGCGCAGGTTTGTAAAGGATCTTCCGCCAGCAGTCGATTTTGATATTCTAGGTGTTATTAACTGGCCGGAATTTTACTGAGCCTTGTGGTACGCCATACTGAACGTGTGATCGATAAGATATCTCTTAATTTACTGCTACAAACTGATAACGGTCAGATACGTATGATTTAAACCATGCTAGTGCAATTCCACTAATGCCAACATAATGTTCGAGTCTATTTAAAAGGATGTTGTGGTCAATGGTGTTAAATGCAGCACTAAGATCAAGTAATACTAATAGAGAGATACAATCACGATCGGATGATAAGAGCAAATCATTTGTGACTTTAACAAGAGCTGTCTCGGTACTATGGTACAGTCTAAATCCGGACTGAAAATCCTCGCAGATATCATTTCTTTCAAGAAAGGAACACAGTTGTGAGGATACTGCTTTTTCTAATATCTTTGACAGAAAAGGCAGATTAGAGATTGGCCAGTAATTGACTAAATTTGTAGGATCAAGTTGCGTTTTTTTTTAACAAGCGGTTTAATCATAGCTAGCTTAAAGGTTTTTGGTACGTATCCTAGAGACAAAGATAAATTAATGATATTAAGAAGAGGATCTATGACATCTGGAAGCATCTCTTTCAGCAGCTTAGTCGGTATAGGGTCTAACATACAAGTTGTCGATTTAGATGATTTGACGAGTTTGCTAAATTCTTCTTCTCCTATAGCAATGAATGAATCAAATTTTCCCTGAGGGAGACTACAATGCACTTCCTGATGCGATACTTTATTAGACAGTTGCATAGTTATAATTTTTGTCCCTGATATTATCAATCTTATAATTGAAGAACTTCATAAAGTCATTACTGCTGTGGTGTTTGGAAACTTCTGGGCTTGAAGCTTTCTTTTTCGTTAGTTTAGCCACTGTTTCAAATAAATACCTAGGATTATGTTTATTTTCTTCTAATAGGGTTGAAAAATAAGCAGATCTAGCAGCTTTTAAAGCCTCTCTGTAAGCAATCGAGCTCTCCTTCCATGAAATCCGAAATACCTCTTTTGTTTTCTTCCAGTTGCGCTCCATTTTTCTGGCTGCTCTCTTAAGGGCCTGAGTGTGCTCGTTGTGCCACGGCGTTGGACTATGTTCTTTAATCTTCTTTAAGCGCAGCGGAGCAACTGTGTTTAAAGTGCTGGAAAAGAGAGAGTTAAAAGTTTCTGTTGCAATATCAAGTTCTTCTAAGCTATCCGGGATGCTGAGATGATGAAACTGATTAGGAAGATTATTGATAAAGCAATCTTTAGTGGCAGAAGTTATAGGTCTAACATATTTATAATACGGAGTCGGCTTTGATCTGATATGTCATCGCTCTGCTGCAGTATTTCAACGGCATCAACATATATTCCATGTCATAGTATTAGATCTAGAGTATGATTACAGCAATGAGTAGGTCCTGACACATGTTGTCTAACTCCAATTGAGTTGACAATGTCTTTAAATGCCAATCCCAATGCATCTTTTTCATTATCTATGTGTATATTAAAATCACCAACAATTAGTACTTTATCTGCAGCCAATACTAATTCTGATAGAAAGTCCGCAAATTCTTTGATAAAGTCTATATGGTACTCTGGTGGCCTGTATACAGTAGCCAGCAGAATTTTCAAACGTGATTTATCATTTACACTATATATTTTTAAATTAAGCACCAACACTTCAAAAGAATTATATTTAAAACTAGATTTCTTAGTGGTTTTGAAAATATTACTATAAATTACAGCAACACCTCCTCCTTTGCGTTTCAGACGAGGTTCATGTTTATAACCGTAATCTTGTGGGGTTGACTCATTTAAAGCAATGTAATCGTTTGGTTTTAGCCAGGTTTCTGTCAAACACAGCACATCTAGGTTATAATCTGTAATCATATCATTAACTATTAGCGCTTTTGAAGTAAGAGATCGAATATTCAGCAACCCAAGCTTTATCATTTGCTCATCTGTATTATATCTGTTTTTAATTTGTTGAACATCAATTAAATGTTTAACCTTAGATGGGTTTGAAAGTTTTTTGGATTTCCAAATTCGGGGAACAGACACAGTCTCTATATGATGATATCTAGTTGAAAGAGTCTCTATGTGATGGGATTTATCTGACCTTGGTGACGTGAGGCCGCTAGCAGACGGTCGGTTAAGCCAGTCTGTCTGCTTCCTGACCTGGGCCCCAGATTGTCATGTTTTATCTCTAAGACTATGAGCCAAATTACTAGAGAGAAGAGCAGCACCATCACAGGAGGGATGAATACCATCTCTTTTCAACAGGTCAGGTTTGCCCCAAAATCTTTTCCAACTGTTTATGAATTCTATATTATTTCTCGGACACCACCCAGACAGCCAGCCATTGAGTGAACACAATCTACTTACTATCTCATCACTCCTGCGAACAGGAAGGGGGCAAGAGCAAATTACAGTGCTTGACATCGTACTTGCGAGTTCACACACCTCTTTAATATTAATTTTGGTGATCTCCGACTGGCGGAGTCGAACATCATTAGTGCCGACGTGAATAAGAATCTTAGAGAATTTACCTTTAGCATTAGCCAGCACTTTTAAATTTGCTTTGATGTCAGGTGCTCTGGCTCCCGGCAAACATGTGACTATGGTGGCTGGTGTCTCTATTTTCACGTTCCATGTGATTGAATCACCAATTACCAGGGCACAATCATCAACATAATTCTCAGTGGGTGTTTCACTGAGCAAATCGATTTGTTATTGGAACGGAAAAGTGTTTTTTTTATCTGCGACTAGAGCGATCCCTCACTGTCACCCGTCTGCCCTGCTGCACGGGCTCTACTTCAGCCGGAACTGAATCATGTAAAGACTTCACTAGGCTAGGCACATCCAAAATAGTATCTAAAGCTCTAGCACTCTTCTTAATATTCTCGATTAAAGTTTGGATGCGTGTCTCTAGTTCTGAAATCTACTCCGTCAGCCTGACTGTCTCCTTGCATTTATCACATATAAAACATGTGATAAACATGTGACATGAAATGCAGGTGACAATAACAGGACCAGACATTACTTACCGTGTTTGTTGACTGATTCTTACTTACCTGGGCTTATATGAACTCAAAGGCGCGCGAGAGAAAAATAAATAACTGAACGCTTTAAAGGCCGCTCACTTTAAAGGCCCGCTTCATATTGGACGCGTTATCCGTCAGAATGTAGCTTATTTTATGGCCAACGCCATTCTCCTCAACAATGTTGTCAAATGCTGAGGCGATTCGTTCCCCACAGTGCTTCCCTGTGAAACGCCTACAGTCTAGCAAAAATTATTTTAAACTGTAAGAGTCCTTGTCCTTGCAGGCAACATGAGCGGTAACTCCCAGGAAGGACCGAAGCCTCCGGTCAGACCAGAGGTTTGATCAGACATTTGACTGGACTTCCAGGGCTTTGATTATGTCGCCCTTAACTTTAGTGACAAGGTGAGGTATCCGCTTCTCTGTCAAGCTGGTCCTAGACACGGGAGTGTATTTGCTATCCAGGACATTCAGGAAGCGTCTAAAATTTGGATTTTCAACGACAGACAGGGGGAGAGAATATCCAACCACAAGGTCCTGGAGGATGGACTGGGTGACGGCATGTTGCCTGGCTGAATTCGGGGATTATAAGTGGACCCTTTGAGCAAAATATGATATTTGAGGCTGTGTGGGGTCGGATATTGTCATTGATGCTGCAGATCCTGCTTTGTGCTCCAAGTACCTACAAAATAGGGGAAAATGAATCTGTAAGACATCTGTTTCTATTTAACCACAACAAACTACTGTATCTTACAAGTACAGTGACATTACATCTATGTGTATAGTCTAAACATCAGGGCCCATATTCACAAATAATTTTAAGGCTAAAAGTAGCTCCTAACTGGCGAATTTAGGAGCAACTCCTAAAAATAATGGGAGTGTCACTCGTAACTTTAGGACTCCTATTTTTTTTTGACTAAAAGTAATTCACGAAGCATTTTAGCCCTAAAAGTAGCACCTAAGATATTGCATCAATCCATATGTTCCATTAGGCTACTAGGCTATTTGTTTTGCCTTACTCTTTATTAATTTAGGCTATTTATTCAGTTATCTATTTATAATAGTTATCTATTTATAATAGTTATCTATTTATAAATCTAAGTTTTGTTTTTCAGAACTGTGTGTGATGCGTTATGGTCGGCACAGGGCAGGCAGGCCAGTTGTCCTTGTAGGCGTAGGCCTGTCCAGTGCTGTTTCATACGCAAATGAAAGTGATCGATTATTGTCCTTCTGATGTTTTGAGTGTCAAGGAGTTGGATGTTGTCGCCAGTTGTGATGATTGCCTCTGCCGTGATGGTTGAATCTGTGACCATGTTCTTGTTGGCTTCCGCCGACTGTCCTGCTGTGTTCCTCCAGCGCAGTTGGATATTAGCGCGGTTGCAGAGGTCATTCAGGTCCAGCCAGTCCGAGCGCACGCCAAAGCCTGGTGTGTTGGTGTCCAATTTTCCATTGGGTTTTCTTCTGAACCCGAGGAAGCTGGCATCATCTGATGTAGAAGGAGGGACCTTGCGTTTCCCCAGATGTAGTAGTAGTGAGGCTCGGGCAAGCTCACGCACGGCTGCGTCAACATTATTTAACATCCTTAACAGGTTGCTTATTCTAGCGGCAACATACACCCACTCTATATGAGGGACGCCCAGCCCTCCCTCTCTGGACCTGTGGAACAGGACATCTCTTGTTGAGTGTGTATTTAGTCCTATCCAGCGTCTTGCCAGGCCTACAGTCTTATTATTCAGCTCATTTAAGATACATTTAGGGATATGTATGTTGTTGAAGATTTTATTATTTAGAAAATAAGTAATTTAGTTACATATTAAGACACTATTATTTATTTCCTTTGTGAGTGTGTGACTTTGGTTTGTCTTTTGGGGGCTTACAGAAAGGTCAAGAATGCTGATGCAGCAGTGAATTCTATTTAAGTGTGTCACATGGTGCAAGACCCTATCTATAGGATGTATGACCATTTTTGGAGGCGATGTATGTATATATGTGAAAAGCTAACCGATGTTCGAGAGTCATCTCCTGCAGGGAGTCATCTCCTGCGGGAGGTTGCTCGGCTTTGTTTTGTTAAATAAAGTCTACAATATTTCTGGCATCAAAGATCTCTGAGAAGTGATTTCCCAAGGAAGATTGAAACCACAACAAGTGGCGACCCCGGCAGGACTTGTTAGGAGCTGAAGGAACCACAAAAGGCATCGCTGGTGACCGGCACAAACAACAGTGGCCACTGTACTTTGAGGTGAGCATTTTTGCTTTTGTGTAAAGTATGTGTTGGTCACCAGCTGCCCTGAAGTGGTAAGAAAAGCTTCTTCAAATTTAAAAGAACTAAAACAAAATTGAAAAAGGGGTCTTTGATTCCAGAAATGATTGCATGCAGTTTGATTTCTAATAAGAAGGCCTTGTAGATATCAAGTAGTTTATAATAGCGCGGGGGAGCTCCCGGTAGTGTTTGCCTGTGCTTATATGATCCTGTGTGGATTGTATGAGCATTGGTACTATTCGTTTTGCGTTAAGGTTTTGTCGTACGTACGCAAGGATTTGTATTTACTGATAAAGATATCAGTTGATTGATCTGTGTTTTTGCGTATATCAAGAGGGCCTTGATGGATGATTACGCAAAAAGCATGCGCACAGATGAAGATTAGCCTATGGTTACCGCCTTGTTAGGTTTAACAAGGGTCTGCTCAGGTAGGCTACATCTTGTAGAATAGGATAGTTTAGCCTATGGTTACCGTCTTGTTATGGGTTTAACAAGAGTCTGCTCGGGTAGGCAAAATTTTATAGAATAGAATAGTTTAGCTTATGGTTACCGCCTTGTTATGGGATTAACAAGGGACTGCTCAGGTAAGCTAAATCCTATAGAATAGAATCGTTTTTAAAGTATCGCTGTGTTGAGGAGGTGACTCAGTGAATATTTAATGTAGTGTTTTAAAATACAAAAAATTGAGAAGTAGCGAATCATTCAGATCTGACAGGGGATAGAGTACAGAATAGTGTGTCTGTGGGATCCTGTGTCTTGCTTGACTGAGCCTGTGGGTAAAAATAGTGACCCCCCTGACCCTGGTCACTTGAAAATGGACAAAGAATGTGTGAATGAGATTTAGGGACATGTATAAATGGTGTGTATTAAAAAAAAAAAGACAATTGTTTCAAGATATTAACTCTGCAGATTATTGCAGTATGAAATAAGGTAAACTAATAAAAAAAAATAAAAAAATATTTAATCAATAAATGTAGCCTAATAATATATATATTAATAGATCAATATAAATAAGATTGCACGTGCTTAATATATTATATGATATATCTGAAGACGTCTAAAATTTGTATCTCATTATCCCTGAAGACAGAGTGGAAAAAATTATTCCATTGCAGATAATTAAGTTTGTGTTAAGAAAAAATAAGTTGTGCAGTGTTAGGTGATCAAGATTGGGTGACTAAGTTTCAACAATCATAAACATTTTACAGGAATCTTAGAATTGTAGTAAATGGGAATTGTTGATTCAATAATTAAAAAGAAAAGATAAGAGGAATTCCTTGATGTTGGTTGAGAAAAATGTTATTCACCATGTTAGATTATTTGAACACAGCATGCAAATATAGAAGAAAGATTGAAGTCTGACCTTATGATAGGGAAAATTTAATTATACTTAGATAATCAAAGTTAGATTATTGCTGATATTGAAAAACAGAAATAGCTTGCTTTTTCCTGCAATGAAGAACTTGCTTTACTAAAAATAGAATGGAAGAACTGCTGTTGTCAACCAGTGAGATTTTTATATAGAATAACTAGTAAAAAAGATGGTTAAAAAGTGAAATTTAGATAAAGAGCTGACAGCTCAGGCACAATTGGACCTAGTATTTTTAAAAGTTAAATTTGATTCATGCAGATCTCTGAGTGTTCAAATTTCAGATGGCTTCAATGACAGTTTCGAATGAGGCCAAAGGTCAAAGACACGACTGCAGAAAGAAGAAGACAGAAGTGGGTGAGGGGCTTTCTGCTCCCCTCCTGAAATTGACTCTCTGGAAAGCTCAACAAGGAGAAAGACTGATTTAATGCTGGAAAAGGTGAAACGTTCACTTGAGACTTTTCCTAAGGAAAAAGAGAAAATCCTGAGATGCAAAACTCAGGCAGGATCAACTTCATTGCCCAAAACTGAGAAGAGGCAGAGAAACAACAGAGCCTAACACCAGGCCTTTGAGTGACAGCATCGGCTGACGACACATGCAGAGCGACAGCCAAGAAGCTTCAACGGACTGATGATCTAAAAACAGAAGAACTGACCCTTACGGGCACCACAGGTGTGGCCTCCTCAATGATCACTCAAGAGACTGCTTCATATTTGGTTAATTATTATGTTAACTTTATTAATTTTGATTATTCACTGGTCTAAGAGCAATTCTTTATATTCTCTGCTAAACTAACCCTCTCTGCTTTTTCAGTAGGTACAAGTCCAGCCCTATAAGAAAAAGAAAATATGTTGACAGACAGAAGTGGGTGCTCAAACTCACCAAATAATTAGAACGGAGGCTGGATTTGGTATAGTGAGGGCTATTAGATTAAACACTATAGGGCTAAAAGCATGATATAATTATTCTCTGGTAAAGAAAAAGACAAAATGTCAAAGCATGATTATTATTGTAAAAGCATGATTATTATTGTATATTGATTACTATTGTTGATAAAGCAATGATACTGGTCACTCCATCTTGTTTTGGTAATTTCTAGAGATAGATTGGAGGAAAAAGTTACTCCAAAAGTCCAAAATTATGAAGTCACAAACGTCAAAACTGGGATAATGAGTTGGAAATCTTACTGGCCAAGAATCCAAGATTATGCAGAGATCTCCAAATTTCTTCTTAAAAGCAGCTCATGAGCAAAGACAAAAATAATATGAAAAATTAGACCAACTAGGCCTATTATTCTAAAATATAGAGGATATTAGAGTTTATAAAAAGAAAAAAGGTTTTGTACAACCGGTGTAAAACGGAAACCTTATGATCATGGAAACTTCTCAATAGTGATTGGACATAGTTGTGTTGACCTGATCAGACCTTGTGGCATTCCACAGCTAAAATTATAAGTTCTGCATTTAGAGCAGAACCTGCTGCAGCAGTCACAGGAGTGTGTGTGATGGCCAATGTGTGTGACTGAGTATGAATGGAGTGAGAGATTGTGTTTGAAGAGACACAGAGGCAAATCAATTATTTTGCCAATACAGCTGTATTGAAAATTGAATATGTGGGCCCACAGGGCAAATTCTGCCCAATAAAATAATGACCATGAATTTGATTAAATTTCCTGGTTGAAACTGTAGTGGCAATAGAAAAAATTGGGTAAAAACAGTGCCACATTTTGCGCAGCGCATAACACATCTTGCTTTCCTTTCAGAATATCATGATGGAGCATAACACATCTGACTTTCTTTTCTTTTCAGCATATCGTGATGGAGCTGATTATTTGTCAAAAGTATTAAATAATGTCTTGTAACTTTTTTCTTGTAGCAAAGTGGGTTGAGTGTTGTCCAAGATGAATAGTGTGCTGATAGTGGGACTCAAAACAATGAGATAACTGAGTTGAATTGACTAACTCTAGACAGTACATTTGAAATTTTATGTAATGTGAAGATAAAAAGCCAAATTTATGTAAAATAAAGGGAATATATGGGTTCAAGCCCTGCTGCTAATGAAAGGAAACCACTCAGCCCACATGACCATTCTACAGGTAACACCAAGGAGGACAATGGGCCAGATGAGCAGATGATTTAATATATGTTGTTGTCACTAACAGAAATAATTAAGATTTCATTCACAGATGACAGTAGATCACTTCCAGGAAGGTTTCTGGGATGGTTCTAACAAAGAACCAGTGACTGTGCATTGTAATCTCAGAAGAGGCTCAAAAGAGGCTTGTGCATTGATCAGCAAAGTGACATTTGAGTCCATGCCTCAACTTAAAATACACCAACAAGCCTCAACCCCCTCCACAACAGAAAGGATCAGGACATACTGGCAATGATCAAATGAGAGGAAACAACCCATTGCAACAACTCAAAAAGATCAACATGAATGGAAAAAGGAGACAAACTTGACCAGAATCACAGGAATGAAAAGTTGCAGAATGTGGGAAATTCACAAGGAGTTGTGCAAAGAAGAGAATCAACAGAGTGAAAGAGATGAGTACAAGTTCAAACAATACTCAACATCAAACAAACTTTTCTAAAAATGTAATGTTAAAGCCCTTGAATATTAAGTAGCAACTTAATAATAACCCCACCAGAAAAAATTGATTGAAGAGAGAAAATGTATGGTATGATGATAAAATGAATGTTAACGACTAATTCAAGAAATTTACATAGCATAATGGGAATTAAAACAATTCATAAAGGAAAATAAAAAATAGAACTAAAAGAAATTTTAAAATAGATAAAAAAGGGTACTCCAATGCAACTTAAAATTACAATTTAGGGATACAGTTGAAATTAAAAACAAGTATTAAGACTGGCTATTAACAAATATTCGATTTCAACTTTAATTCATAAGATTATGTTATGATTCAATATGCTATTGACTAAATAAATATATTTCAAGTAGTGCTAATAGAACGACAAATTTAATTGGAAGTTAATCGAATTCAATAACAAGCACGCACTTAAGAACAATTTATGGTACCAGAGGAGGGTCAAAAAGATATTTGACATTCACATGAAGGACAGATTGTTACACCAAAATCACTTTTGAATATTCTCAATCCAGATGCGCAATGGTTTTGACCAGTGCGCAAGGGGGGAATAAGGAGAGATTAAGAATTAAGGAATAAGGAGAGATTAAAAATAAGGAAAAAAAAAAATTAAATTATAAGGCAAATCTGTCCACATGTGAAATTTATGCCAAAAAACAAAGTTAAGAAAGGAACAGCAACACAAATAGGCGAGAAGGACTATTAAAACACTTGATAATTGATTATGTGGACATGATATAGACGGGTAAAGGTAATGTTATTAGCAGAGGAAGGGCAGATGCAGAAATGGCATTTCTAACAGAGAAGTATTCCTTAGATTTGAAATGCTATCAGAAATAAATTCAGATAATGGGTTAGCAAGTTATTCCAAGAGTATTGAAGATTAAAATGAATTGTATACGAACACTTAAATTGCACACAAGGAAGTTTTAATAATTAAGTTATAATGCTTTATGTTTTAAATGGTTGATATAAAAATGATGGTTTTAGATTTACAGAAAAAAGAAATGTACATATAATGAATATGTAAGGTAGTGGAAAAGTTATTATTTTTTCTAATTGTCTAATGAGTTTATTGAATGACTTTTATGAGGTAAATGTAACATTGCTCTAAAGCTTTCTTAGTTTGAGTGATTACATGGGACATAACTAGTTTATTCATGAGAGTTTATTTAGAAATTAGTAGAAAGGAAGAAAAGGTATTCAGTTAAGAACCGCTTGAACTGAGGGGCTCCAATGAGGAGCTATAACGCAAGATTAAAAATGTCTAAATGGTATTTATTGTTACATTTTGGTAATAAAATAGACAGAATTTAAAATATGAAACTTTATAACGAAGCACAAAGCGATTTAAAGGATAAAAGGTGCACTACAATGTTCTGTTCGTTCATCAACTAAAAATGATTGACTAAAAGATTGATTCTTCGAATTTAATAATTGATATTCCTTCATAAAAAGAAGCAATTGAAAATGAGAAAAATAGGTATTTAACCCAGCCCTATTTTAAATCAAAATTCATATGGATCACGAAAAATAAAAACGCAGAATGAATAAATTATTTATTATAAATCAGCAGAGATTTACTGTAATGCTTTGTCTGTATCAGGAGGAAAACAATTACATGAGAAAAGTAGAAGGACTTATGTTTGAAGATCAGTGTTGCACGTTTACCAAATAATACTGCGCAGGGAGGAACATTTAGCGAATACAGGAAAAAGTAAAAGTTTAAGAACAAATAGTTATGAAAAACTTGATTTGAAGTTTGGAGGAGTATGAACATGGTTTGCTAAATTAGGAATGTTTTCTGAAGTTGCAATATTGAAAGGTGGTTATTATTCTGTTGTGTACTTCCCATAGTAAGATCATTAGTTGTTAAAATCACTGTTAAACTAATGGAAATGCTGAAATATCAAGATAATGAAAATTAATTTTAAAGGGCAACCAATATTATTAAGATTGGGCTTATAAACCAAATTTAAATGTACAAAAATTGGATGTTGATTCAAGTACCTCAAATAAAGATGAAGAAGATGATTGATGAGCCAGACCCTGGGAGTCTGGGTCGAAGAGGATATCTACACCGCAAGAATACTTTTAAATGTATAAGGGATTTTTATGTTTGACATACTCTACTGTGACAATAACAGGCAATGCTGAACCAACTTTATCCACACACTTATAACAATGTTTTTTTGTTTTATTAGGGAGAATTCGAAGTCTTTTACTTTCTCCATTGAATGAAAAAGAAAAAAAACAACTGAAAGAAAGAAAAATATATGGAGAGAGATGTTTGGCTCGAATGCTCCTCCGGAGTGTGGTTACATAATCTAGTCATTGGAAAAGAGACTGGGTGACTTAATTTAGTCACTAGGTAGCATAACTGAGGGGGTTGGATTTTGAAACTACACTCTGGAAAAGGATACTAAAAGTGGGGCTTAGATAAGCCCCAGAGGAGGGAATGTTGAAGATTTTATTATTTAGAAAATAAGTAATTTAGTTACATATTAAGACACTATTATTTATTTCCTTTGTGAGTGTGTGACTTTGGTTTGTCTTTTGGGGGCTTACAGAAAGGTCAAGAATGCTGATGCAGCAGTGAATTCTATTTAAGTGTGTCACATGGTGCAAGACCCTATCTATAGGATGTATGACCATTTTTGGAGGCGATGTATGTATATATGTGAAAAGCTAACCGATGTTCGAGAGTCATCTCCTGCAGGGAGTCATCTCCTGCAGGGAGTCATCTCCTGCGGGAGGTTGCTCGGCTTTGTTTTGTTAAATAAAGTCTACAATATTTCTGGCATCAAAGATCTCTGAGAAGTGATTTCCCAAGGAAGATTGAAACCACAACAATGTTTGCAAAGAGATGCTGTTTTAGAAAGGGCAATCTCTCTTATGGCCTGTAGTTTCATTACGACAGGGAGGGGGGATGAATCCACCATGTCCAGCCTTGTGCAGTATTCACTGCTAAGTTTGTGTATTTGCTCTTCCCATTCGCCAGCGATATTGAACCAGTGTCCAAGGTAGCAGTAAGTTTCATGGCGCGCATACACTTTGATTTCATTGCCCATGATGGAAAAGGAGGGTGGCTTGTCTTTTTTGGCTTGATACCACCTGTTCCACCGTGTCTCTCGTAAAACACAGCGCACTTGGTGTTTTTCACCTCTAGTCCAGACCATCGCATGAATTTATCAGTATGGGAGAGCATGGTTTTAATCACTTTCTCATCCCTGGATGACACCTGTACGTCATCTGCATAGGCCTGGACAGGGTTTGGCGATCTGATGTGCAAGGGGGAGCAGAGGCACAGCCACTTGAGCCACTGGTTAAGGGCTAGAATAAAGTTTACTGCGCTCCATGGGCAACCTGTCTTGATGCCGGTTCTTAGTTGGATTGGGCTAGTCAGTTGGTCTCCACAGATCACCTGGAAAAAGGAGTTTCTGTAGATATCCTTAATCATGTTGATATAAGGTTTGGGTAGATTAATTTCCTCTAAGGCTTTAATCATAACGCCATGCGGCAATGAGCCGAATGCATCACGGAAGTCTAAAGACTGCATAAAACTTGGTGGATTCATGCTTAAAATCATCGATTGCTGTTTTCAGGCAGAAAACATGCTCGTTCATGCCTTGACGATTAATATAGGCTTTTTGTTTTTCCGACAGTATGTTCATTTCGCAGAGCCATGGTAGGATGTGGTTCAGAATGCACTTCATGAGAACTTTGTAGATGGTAGGGAGTAAAGAGATGTCTCTCCATGTTGCTGGGTTGTCAGGTATATTGTCTTTTGGTTACACACACACACACACACACACACACACACACACACACACACACACACACACACACACACACACACACACACGTTGGCGGTGCGCTCAAAGTCATCTGTCAGTTGTGCAGTTACCCAAAAATCTCCTGAATGAAGTAAAAACCCATCATGTCACTGATATGTGTTTTTTAAATCAAGTGATCAAAGTGCTCGTTGCCGCTGCGATCAGTGGCGCGGATACAGTGTTTTTTCGTGTGGCTCGCGCACACGCCGCACTATCTTCACTCGGACGCGCGCTTTAATCCATTGCGGATACTCTCTATTCGTTCTGGTGAAATCACAAAACATAATGCACACAAACGTGTCCCTGCTTGATATACAACCACTGATGAACATAATCGGTTTTGATGAGAAAAAAAAATGATACGAGAAAAAAAAAATATATATACGAGTGCGAATTAGAACCCAGAACCTCTGACACGGTTTGCGAAAGTTCTACCACTGGACCATTAAGATATACATAGTTCAAATAGGCGAAACGAGTCACACGAAAATTCTCAGCACTGACAACATATATTAGGCTACAATTTAAATCGATTGTTGGACATTGTAATGTTATTGTACATATATCTGATATTGATATTGCCCCTCCGTATATTCAGCAGGCCCACCTATTAATGACATTCTGTATCCGCCACTGACGTAATGTAGGAAAGGAAATGTGGAAGTTAAAATACTGAAATTTTATGAAAAAATATGTCCCTAAATAACTTATACCGCACGTGTGAGAAAAACACATGATAAACAACAATAATTCAGCAGATACATTACTGTTTGGTCATGGTTGGAAAGGTTTTACCTCAAAGAGTTTGAAAATGGGTAGATAGCTTACCTTTCCCTGTGTTTACGCTCCAGGTGTCTGGTGAACGTTGAGGTGGTCCCGGCTGTCTCTGTCAAGCAGACTTTACAGCATCTACATTTTGCCGAATGCTTCTTTTTATTTGACGATGTGCAGAAGAACTCATTGGGCCCTATTTTAACGATCTGAAACTCAAGTGTCAAAGCGCAAAGCGCAAGTAACTTTGTGGGCGGATCCCGGCGCTGTTGCTATTTTCCCGGCGGGATAAATGACTCTTGCGCCTGGCGCAAATCTAAAAGGGGTTGGTCTGAAGTAGCTTCATTATTCATAGGTGTGGTTTGGGCATAACGTGAAATAAATCAATCAGAGCGTCCTCTCACATTCCCTTTAAGAGAAAGGCGCGCTTGTTCCATGGCGGATCGCTATTATAACGGCGGATTTGCCAGGCGCACGCCAGAAGCAGTTCACAGCCAAAGAGACCCACGTTCTCGTCAGGGCCGTAAAACACAGAGAAGTGACATTGGGGATGATGGGAGAAACCCACCCAAATTAGCTTCGGTTAAACAGGCGTATAATTTGGGTAAATATGTATCTAGATTTTAAAAAAAAAATCTAGATAGATCTTTTTCACATCTTCACGGACACAACAATGATTTTCCTTGTAATGATGTATGATTTGCAAAAATGAAAACTGCTGCGTCTGTTTATAATTAATAGAGAATCAAAGTGGATGTGCGTTAACACGCTACATAATGGCCAAGCACGTGCCCTTAAAATACCATATCACTAACGCGCAACGCGCCACTGTCTTTAGACTGTTTTTTTCCTGGTCAGTGGCGCAATTGCTTTCTAAAACTGGAAAATAGCACCAGGGAAGTTTTGCGCCGGAACACGCCTCCTCTTTGCGCTGAACCGCCCCCGCGAGCGCAAGTTCATTCCCTAATTTACCGACGTGCGTCTGTGGAGGGAAAAGTCCGCTGTGCGCGGGTGCAAAATAGGAATGATACATGCGTCGGTGTTCAAAGTCAATTGCAGTGGGTGCAAGATAGGGCCCATTGTGTTCTACGAAAGCAAATTTTATGACCAAGGAATTCTCTGACATACTACTGACTGACTAGGCTACTATAGATGCTGGATCTGTGCTCTTTACGCTACACTCACTCACTGAGGCATAATGTTATATGGATGGATGAGCGCCAACGGCTGTGTCACAAAAAAATACATGCATGTGATTGGTTGCCTTTGAATGGCGCGAAATAATAATAATTTTGCATTATCGAACGTTGTGTCGTCTTGGATATTGTAGTATTGTATTGCTAAATCCCCCGACCACTATGTCGGTCTGAGACAGCGAGACCTAGACAAGACCGAGAGGTCCGAGACCAAGACAAGACCAAGACCAAAGACCGTCAAGGCCTTTGACAAGACCGGTCTCGAGACATACATCACTAGAACTCGGAGGGCCAAACACTATCACTTCAGTCTTTGATTCATTCAAGTGGAGAAAATTGTCTGACATCCACTCCTTAATATCATTAAAACAATCAAAAAGAGACTGCAGGGCTGAATTATCTCCCATTTTATACAGTAGGTAGATAAAGCTGAGTATCATCGGCATAAAGATGATAGTATACATTATGTTTCTTACAAATATCAGCCAATGGAAGCATGTAAATAGAAAATAAGACTGGGCCCAATATTGATCCTTGTGGAACCCCGCATTTCATTACAGCAGAAGGAGATGAAAAATGTCCTAATTCCACAGAAAAAAGTTCTCCCAGAAAGATATGTTAAACCAACTAAGAGCTTTTCCTTGAATCCCTACCCACTCTCTTAGACTCTACAACAGCATAGCATGCACTATAGTTTCAAATGCAGCAGTCAAATCAATTAAAACAAAAATTGCACACTTTCTTGAATTGACAGCCAAAAACAAGTCGTTTGACACTTTGAGAAGGTCAGCCCTTCTCAAAGTGTCAAACGACTTGTTTTTGGCTGTTGATTCAAGAAATGTGCAATTTTTGTTTTAATTGATTTGACTGCTGCATTTGAAACTATAGTGTGTACTGTACTGTGTTGAGCCCTAAATACCCATTGGAACTTATCAAAAATACCATTTCCATTTAAATAAGTAGAAAGCTGTTGAAAGACAGCCTTCTCTAAAAATTTTTGACAGGAAAGACCATTTTGAGATTGGCCGATAGATCTTTAAATCAAATGAGTCCAAATTGGGCTTGGGGTTGCACCACTGCATGCTTAAAGCAGGATGGCACAACACCACTCAGTAAGCTGGAGTTCACTATTGACAAAATATCTAAACCAACCACGTCTAATACCTGAACGAGGAGGCGCTGGGGAACAATATCTAAAGAACACTGAGTGGGCTTCATTTGGCAGACTAAGTCCACCAAATCAGGAAATGAAATTGGTATAAACTCACTTAAATAATGTACTAATGAGGGTGGAATGACATAATCAAGGATGAGGCCTGAAGTTTATAATACTAGCTGTAAGAGCGTCAATTTTGTTAATGAAATACTCTAAAAAGTTTTCACATGTTATCTGAGTAATATCAAACCTGTTGTTATGCCAGGATTACAATTTAAATAGAGCCAATTCAATGGATGGGGTTACACCCCTACTTTTTACGAGAAATGCCATGGGATATTTAATGACCACAGTACCTCTTTCATGAAGTAAATAGAACATAATGCAGAACTTTGCACAGTCAAAACTGATCAACTAGTCTGGGCAGATGTCAGGACAGTAGTTTAGTCCCATATTCAGTTTCGATTTTAGAACTGATTTCAGTTACAAATATTATTTACAAAGAGCCTTCAAGTCATCATCTCCCACCACAGGTGTAATTCACGCTTTGAGAGTTTCCCACTCTGTACTGTGCAACTTATATTTAGGCCACTTTGGTATTGCGATCGCTTTAAGATACAGCTACAAGTTCAAAATCTGGCCCTTTATCGTGCTAAAACCCCATCACTCATGAGTCTCACCAATGTCAAAGATGTTTGTGTGATACTTTATTTATTATGCACGTGTTCGAAGTTTGAACATTTTAAAATAACACGACTAAACATAAAAGCGAAGAGACCTATTTTGTCCACCAGCCCAATGCCCTTTTCTCTGGTCCAAATCGATCAAAAGAAGCCCAATTGGGCAGGAACCCGCCCAACTGGCAAAACTGGAAGGGATCTCTCATCAGCTCTGTGTTATTTGGTAGTCACCGTTGGGGTTAACGAAATGGCAGTGTTACTTGCTACCCAGTGGTTAATTTTATGGCAAACACACTATCATCTAAAATCTCCATTTTGTATGTAGGAGTGCCGAGGCAACAAAGTGAAGGTGCTGCTTAAGAGCACTGAAACTTGTCTCCTTTACCTTCGTGTAGTTTGTGCAAGGGTTGAACTGAGATGGTCGTCCATTTGATAGCACAGGTGTTGGAATTATAGATCTGTCATCAGGCATCATATCACATTAAATGAGAGTAAGAAGTTCTACCTGAGTTTTCCCATCGATGGACTGAACTGTGAAGCCAGATACTCGATGTCCTATTTTCTCCATAGTACATGAGCATGTTTTTAGGGTATTTATATATGACTCTCCCGTGATGCCAAAAACATCAAACTTTGATTTGGCTAATGGTCGATTACCTTGATCATCCAGTAGGCTACTGCATAAATCCTTTCAACACTTTCAGGTTTGTTGCAAGGATATACTGTCACGAAGCAGATTTTAGAACATGATCTGGGCTTTGTCATGCTCCCACAGATTTCTGTACATTTAGATTTCTGTACATTTAGAATAGCTGTCAAATTAGTTTATATTTTTCTCCCCGCCCTGCTGGCTCTCTTTCACGGGTGGTTCTGTAACCCAGAGAGCTGGACCTGGATGCAGTGCTGTGATATGCTTCTCATTGCATTCTTTGCACTTTATGTTGACTTTACTGCCCATGGCAACATGCTAAGTTGACAAACAAACATCTAATGCAAATGTCATTTTCTTTCAGACACCTTTTGCGATCATGTATGTGACTACTTCTGAACTTACTACACTTTCCCAATGGACCAATGGATGAGATTTATTGTGGATTCGAGATTGACTGTCTGGTTCAATCAATTTCTTTTCAGGGCCTTTCCCTTGAAAGGGCAGTTTCTAAATAAGCCAGTACTGGTAAGTGGCCTCCTGACTTTGCTGCTCCACTGCTGTCCATATAAGCTGCGAATGCTCTGCATACCCAAACCATTCATAGACTCGCTGATTAGTATTCACACTAAATTACTATAAATTCCCTTGTTTAAAGTGTACCATAAACATGATAAAATGTTAGTAATACGTATGTAACTCTCAGTCATTTATTTATGTGCAAAAAGTCTGTAATTTTCTTCAAATTTGCCACTCACTGATAGTTCCGGGTAAGCGGAACCACAGTAGCTTTGCCGCCTATGCTCTGTTGTTATGGATTGTCATTACTGTCCTGTAGTTTAATACAAGAATAACTAGACTAAATCAAGTAAAAAAAAGACATTACTGAAACTATTTTCATAGTATTTTACTTTCTCCAAAGAGAAATGTATTTTTAACGAAAACTTGTTAAACTGTTAAAGACAGGCCTACTGTAAGCAGACCTGTAACTATCCTAGGCTGTTATCGTAGTCTGTTAATGTGTTTGTTAAAAGTAATCTCCTGGTTCTTTATTTGTTTTAAACAGCAGATTTAATATCCGTCTCTGATCATAAAACCATTGTGCTGTGCTACTTAGCCTATATTTTTATCATACAGTAAAAATGGCCCTCCCCGCGCCCAAAACCAGTGGTCAGTGGATGAGAATCCGAAACAACAAGGACTGGTGGGGCGTTGCACTTCACAGACGCTGATCGGATTAGAAAAGGAATAAACCACCCCTTTCAATCCGATCGAAATTTAATTTGGATAGAGCTCAATCAGATCGATTAAGGTGTTTACATGAAGGCTGTCAATCCGATTACAAATGGATTATTTTGTTGCATGTAAACGTATTGTTGATCGCAGATAGTTCTTCACAAGTTTAAGACTATGCTAGTCATGGTGGCGCCATGGGCAATTGCCCAGTTTGCCCAGCGCTTCCACCGGCCCAGCATACCCGGTTTAAAAAGTCACCGGTCGCCACTGATGTATATGCATGTACAGACTGTACACATTCATATGTATACCAAAGGAATTAATGTTCAATTTGTAATATTATTTCATGTTTATTGTATTTCAGTTTTACAAAAAAAGGATAAGAGAAATCACAAACATTCTGGAAATTATTCTGGAAACTGCTTTGTGTGTGTCTCTTTGCTAGCTGTCTTCTTCAGAGTGATGTAGTTGCGAGGACAGTATATGTATAAATATAGAATTACTACAACAAATTTGTGCAATACTTATTTACTAATGATTTATAATCATTTCATCGCTACAAAAACATTTTTAGATGACTTACAACACATTTGTCACATTAACATTTCAATAATACATATGTGTATTAATGTTTAGTAAATTATAAGCTCGTCAACAAAACGCTTAAATTATTTATTAACTGAACATTGTTATATTGTTATCACATGGGTTATCATTAAATATTTACTTGTGCATTGGCACTGAAACATGCATGAACTTAATATCTAACTTCCTCTATATGTACTGTAAGAGAAACGGCTCAGAATTAGAGGAACATGGTACTTCTGTGAAGGGTCAGTGATGGTGAAGACAACCTGAAAAAACAAAACATACAATAAT
The DNA here is from genome assembly GCA_033366665.1 of Phoxinus dragarum. Lineage (NCBI taxonomy): Eukaryota > Metazoa > Chordata > Actinopteri > Cypriniformes > Leuciscidae > Phoxinus > Phoxinus dragarum. Next base: position 50,672 of record JARPMJ010003791.1, read on the forward strand.
AAATAACACACTTAACAATTGTTATTAGAAAGAGTGTAAAGAAGTGGTTTACAATCCTGGTCCTGGGGACCCACTGATCTGCATATTTTGATCTCCATTATTTAACAGACCTGATTCAGATCATCAGCTTTTTAGGAGAGAGCTCCATGAATGGAACTGAGTGTGTCAGATAAGAGAAACACAAAATGTGCAAAGCGGTGGTTCGCTTTCATAGGTTTACTCTGCGCCATGTCAACTGCTGATGCTATGGGAACACCCCCAGGTGTTGTGATGGTCTGAAGCCTGTATAGAGTCACTGCAATGTATTGGCTGATGGTGCTTACACTGCCCTATGACGCATATGTCACGTTCGGCTCAAAATGTAATGCTCACGCCATCTCACTCAGATTTCACTATTTTCAGAAAGTGGTTTATGTGTTGCCCTTAAGGAAGATTTGTCTCGCATTCTCTTGCCATTTTTTCGTGAAGTTTTTCCAACTCCTCTCTGTGAATGTGATGAGTTTTTGGAAAGTGTGTGGCTCTGTGTCCTCGGTTTAGTCCTGAAATGGATACACATGACACACGAGGTGCTTAACTGATTGTCGCCACTGTCATAGTTTAAAGGGGTCATATAATGCCATTTTTGTACAAGTTAATATGATTCTTTAGGGTCTAAATTAAAAGTTTGTAATATACTTAAATTAAAAATTCTCATTACTATTGTAAGAAAACGCTAATTTTACCTGGTCAAAAACTGCTCTGTTTTCAGCACGCCATTTAAGTGCATGTGTCTTTAAATGATAATGAGTTTTGCTCATGATTTCTAAACGGTTTCATTAAGTTGAAATAGTTTCCAAGTTCCCCTTTAAAACTAAAAGTATTGCGCTCTAGACTAGCTTGGGGTGACAACGATGAGTTTAAGCATATGGAGGGAGAGCTGACGGGTTTTTTCGCTCCACACACTCTCTCCCCGGATCATGTGCATTCGGCAAAAGAGCGCTTTTAGAACCTAATCATTTATTTAAATGATTTCTGATTTGTGTCCTGAACCGGAAGCTCGTAATACTGTCTATTTTTATCTTTTCTCACGACAACTCTGGAAGTCTTGGCCATTACTCCCCTCTAAGCCGTGCAGGGTCACCTCCACTTTGGAGCAAGTTTTACATGGCTACTGGTCAGGCAGGAGCAGCCCTACATACAATAACAGTACTCACAATAAGTGATCTCTGACAGTAGGGGTGTGATGAGACCCTTATCTCACGAGACAAGACGAGACACGAGATTGGGTTCACAAGAACGAGACGAGATTTTTGCACAATATTTGATAGAAATCCTCAATGACAAAATTCATGACTAGAAAAATAGTCTGCAGGTGGATTTTGAAATGTTTTAACTAAATCATCTTGTAATAAATGTCATTTCAGTTCTACTTTATAAGTATAAATTATCAAATACATAAAAATACAACAATATAGGCTAGAAGCACTGTAAAGGTTTTACCACAAACTCAACTGACTGGCTTCTCTCAAGTATGATTTCACACGAGTCTCTTCAGACCTTACTGTACATTATGAGCTTCCAGAACTTCTGATTGAGGCTGTGTGTGACCTCCAAATGAAACTACTTTCCACAAATTTAAAATAGAAATAAAAACAGTATAAAACAAAAAATTTTCTTAGTCTTATTAGTGCAAACGATAATTAAGTGCAAGTGCAACCATAATCAAAGTAGGCCAACTCTCTCTGTATTCAAAGTGCAAACTTTGACCAGAGCCACAACTACAACGTCCATAGATAGGTTTGATATTGGGAGACGGGCTATTGTATGCAGTCTAATTTGCACGCATCGTGTTTTACTTTCATTTTCACTCCGTAGTGGCGGTGCTGAGCGCGCGTTCTACAAGATAAGGGGCCATTCACACAGAATGCGTTTTTGCTTTGTAAAATGCGATACGCTGGCAGTAGAATGGGGAACTGATTTTAACTTGAGCGCCACATTTTAGAATGCTGTGTCATGCACGAGACGCTGCAAAAGATGCAAGACGCGAACGCAAGGTTACACATCCGTCTAGCGCGTTTACATAGAAAAACAATGGAAAAGTACCGTACTGGAATGGAAAAACACGTTCTGTGTGAACCGCCCTAGGACATCTCAGATCGACTCTCTGTTGCGCAACAAATCCTCCGCCATCGTAACGCGATCAGTGAACTGATTCCTGCTGCAGGATGAGCAGAGTAGACGTTTACAATAGCAAAACGACAGTGGAGGTGGTGCCGCGGTGTACACCGTAATGTAATGTGAATGTAGTGGTGGCATATTCTATGCTAATCATGGCGATATCGCGAGACAGCTTTTCACTCGTCGAGAAATCTTGTCACATTTTAGTCTCGCGAGATCTCGTGGCACGAGATCTCGTCACACCCCTACTAGGCAGATGTCTTAAAAGGACTTGGATGGGGGTTCAGGCTTGAATGCTGAGACAGTTTAGACAGGCTAATGACTTTGCGCTCCATGGTTGCATTAGTGCCGGTAGAATGTCACCTCTGGCTAAACCTGACTGACATCCGGGAGAAAAATAGGACCTTCCTTTTGAATGCTCCTCTGTCTTAAGAAGGCCTTTTTGGAGATGCTGTCACAACAGCTATCGGCTTCTTTTTTAGCAACTTATTCCTTGTAGAGCGAGGGAGTTTAAACAGCCTATGATCACGATCAAGTTCTCTGTAGCGCCTTTGTGTGGAACGCAAGAGTGAGCCATCGGCTTTGGTGCCACCTCGAAAGGATTGGGGCTCCAATACTCACCCGGTGGTTCGCTCACGGCTAATGCCTCTCATTCTCAGGGCCCAGGTAGTAGCTCCTGATTGCTTGGCTCATTGACGGAGGCCAAGTCCCCCATTGGTGAGTTTGGACGAGCTGACCTCTCACTGTGGCCTCCTGGGGCCTGCCCAGCCTGTTCCACTGCTCATTGCTCTTGCTCAGACCTCCCCCTGTGAGCAGTGCTATGTGGCTGTGCTCTGGGGAACACTAGTGCCTTCGGAGCTCGAGAAACCATCCTAGGGTCTTGTGCGCACGGTTACACCATCCATTTTCGATGAGGGTCGGAGGAGTCCTCCCCACATGGTGCTCTCTAGGAAAGCCCTACAGGAAATTATTTCATTTCTGGAGGAGGGGGCCAAAAAAGATGTTCCTCCTTCCCAGATGGAATCGTGTTTCTACAGTCATTATTTTTTAGTGACCAAATAGAATGGTGGTTCAAGTCTGATTCTGAACTTGTGCTGCTTAAATCTCACACTCAGGGTGTACAGTTTTAAGATGTTGATGCTAAAAAAATCTTGTCTCAGGTTTGAACTGAAAATTAGTTCATGACTATTGATCTGAAGGATGTGTATTGTAATATTCAGATTGTTCAGAGGCACAGGAAGCTTTGGGGGCAAACCAGTTTTGGGTCCTTCTATTTAGACTAGCGCTGACTCTGCATACTTTTACTGTGTATGGACACAGCTCTGGCCCCATTCCAGCTCCAGGTTGTACAGATTTCAAACCACCTGTAGGATTTGCTCTTATTGGCCCAATTGCAGGAGTCAGAATTTGGTCATCTAGAAATGGTCCTCGACCATCTGAGGAGCCTCAGGCTGAGGATAAACCTCCAGAAGAGTGTGCTGTTGCTGAACCTTTGGTGGGTTCAGGTCTCTCTGCAGAGATAACTGATACCAGTTTTGAACTCTAGGGCCACCTTTACAAGGCAGCTTTATTCCTTTAAGTGCCAGCTTTTTGTGTCGTGGGTCGGACCCTTTTCACCTTGTTTTTGGTTCAGTGCTGAAGTTGCGGCTTAGGCCTTTCTGTCCTTCGAGGGATTTGTCAGTTGTCCTGCAATGGTTGAAGGGTACCCCTTTTGAGCCATTGGAGTCATCCTTGGATGAACTTCTGACTCTTAAGACGGAATAGCTGTTGCCCTTATCCTCTTTGAAGAGGATTGGGGATTTTCAGGCCTTATCAGTTAGTCCTTCCTGTTTTTTGGATTTCACTCCAGGTTTATTAAAGGTGTTGTTGAGACCTAGGGCGGGGTATGTTCCCAAAGTTGCCTCGACCCCATTTCACTCACAGCCGGTGAAATGGAAGCCTTTTTTCTTCCTCCTTTTGAGTCTGGGGAAGATGAGTGGCTACATGGGCTTTGCCCAGTAAGGTCTTTAACTCTCTGGGGTCGATGAATGCACCGTGTCGTTCTGTTGAATCTTTTCACATTGCAGCAAAAACTACTCCGTCAGCAGTTGTTCGTGATCGATGCCTCTAGGTCTGTTAGTTCCTCCAGTATACATATAGTTTTGCGCAATGAAATATTATTAATAGCATTTCTTGTTCTGTCCTATCTATAATATGTTGCTGCCTCATTAAACAGCTGCGCTATAAATAAATAATAAAATCTTGATTTTATAGTGGCTATATAGCCTACATTTTTTTCTTTTTTTTTTCTCTTGTTTTTCATGAATGTATATTTTACAACAATACAAAGAGCAATGTCTAACATTTTTCTAGATTTAGTACTACACTTATTGTCTCTTAATTGTTCCCAACTAAATGTTTTTTTTTACTAAATGCTCAGATTTTATACAATTATTGTGCACTTGTGATTTTTCTATAGTAAATTTTACTGCTGAATTATCCACTAATCTAGTTTATAATAGCATTTTTGTCATAGATTATGATCATATATTTTTTTCTGATTTGTTGTTTTTCTTTATAATGAAGTTGTCTGTATTAAGTAGGTCATGTTTAACACACAAAATAGTGATGATCAGTTCAACACAGTTATAGAAATTCTACTTGATAAAAAAAAAAACTGCGCTGGTATCGGATCGGTACAGGGCTCTGCGTTTGCTCAGTGAAGAGTAGGTTGGTATTTAGTTGGAGCGGTCGTGATTCAGTGTGTTTTTGGTGGTTATTGTATTTCAATTAATCATCATCGTGGTAAATGATTGTGAATTATGGCCTGTCAGGACATCGAGTCCACAGGTTTCCAAACAGGAAAAAGGATGGTGCTATCTCCCGTGCCTGTGCGCGTTTTGTGCAAGGTAAGAGAGACAGGACTTCACTTCTGCATCTGCTTTGAAAAACGTGGTATTGTGTAGCGTTCACTATAGACCGGATGATAATAATCCCGCCGATATGATGGCGGCGATATGTGCACACTGTCCCAGCTCCTTCATCGGGTCGCCCGGTCCGCCGTCAGAATGTGGTTCGGCCACCAGCGGGAAACATGATGGTCACGGATCTGTCAGAGATCACTTATTGTACATCTGTTTTACAAAATGCATAGATATATACATATGTACAAAATGTGCCTTGTCTTAATTTAATTAACATATCCTACATAAACTTGTAATGTAATGCATTTATGTGTTTGTTATTTAGTCTGCAGCCGACACTTATTATAAATAGAATATATTAAGTTAATTTTCAATCTGTACTGCGAATTTTAATGTTTGTGTTGGCTGTTTCTACATATAAAGTTTTTATACAGTAAGACAGTTGTGATTATTTTTGTATTCGTTGTTACCAAATGGGGCCATTCAAAGCCTTTATGAAGTCCCTCTTCCTCTTGAAACGGTCTCCTAATGGCTGACATACACAACACATGTAGGTAAGGGTCTAAATACTAGCTTTGCTATTGCCTGATACATGATAATAATCTGTACAATATTGTGATCTGAGCATAGTGTTATACATATCGTCGGCTAATGTGAATACATCTATGAGCTAACACTGTTCTCTCACCAAGACCCCTGCCCTGTTCTCCTCACACCACAACTCAATATGTCTCCTCTGACCGTTGTCTTGTCTAATCCTGGCCTGTCCTGCTCTCTTGGCTTCATATCAGGCTCATAATTATATGGCTGAGGTCCGTCATACGAGTAAACATTTAGGCTACAATTTCCTCAGCGTCCGAACTGTCATTGCGATCCATTGCTTTCCTAATGTTTATTTTGACCGCTCTCCCTCCCGTTACGTCACTTCCGGTTTGGCAGTTTTCAAATGCGGAAGTAAAATTCTCTCACAAAAACGACCCCAGAAGCCTAAATAGCGTTTTATAAGTATGTTTATATTTAAATCTAGTTCCTACATTATTTTTCTATACATTGGCTCACTGGGTACTCTAACCTGCAATATGCCCTTTAACCCTTTAACTTATATTTTTAAGCAAAAAAACAACAACAAAAAACACACAAATGCCAGGGCAAACCTTCTCCAGGGCCCAAACCACCCTCAGGCAACCTTTTTCCTCTGCTGTCACCGAACAGAGGATGTCTAATTGGGTGAAAGATGCTATCTTTACAGCCTTCGACTTGTTCGTGCTCATTTTAACAGGGGAGTATCTTTTTCTCCAGCTTTGGTTAGGGGTGCTTCCTTGGAGGACTTTTGTGTTGCGGCAGGATGGGCCTCTCCATATACTTTAATTCAATGTTATGGTCTAGATGTGTGACTCCAGGCTGCCAGGTTTTATCTGCTTGAGCAGGAGGTTGTTCCCTGGGTGGCAGTCTATGTGGTTTTATGGACGATAAACCGCAAACATAGTTGTGGTATATTTTTCACATAGTGTTAGATAGCATAGCAATGGCTGCATAGGATGCCATTCTCCTCATCGACTTGCTTCCTTCATTGGAAATCTGAGTAAGATGACACAAGCTTGTCCTTTTAATGTATGCCACATGGGGCGATGCAAGCGTCATCAGCCAATAAATTGGCATGAATTCTAAATGGACTTCAGACAATCATCACACCTCGGGGTGTTCCCATAGTGTCCGCTACTGATACAGTGTCTCGTTCCCTACTCAAGGAACTAAGGTTACATTCTTAGCAGAGATGGTCCCCAGGACCAGGATTGAAAACCACTGGTGTAAAGTGTCTAAACATAAGCTAAAAAAACAGCAAAAAATAAATAAATAAATAAATTAATAAATTACTCCAAGTGATTGTTAGAAATAGTACATTTAATTTTCTCATACCTCTACATATGGATAGAAGCACGTCACCCCCATGGCATCCCAGTACTTTCCAGTCTCAAAACGCAGTTTATACACACCAGCAATGAAGCTTTCTTTTTGAATCAACCCAGGACACCGTCCATCGTCATTAGTTATCCTATAATTAACACAGTGTTCATTTTCATGACTTTGAGAACAGTTTGGAATTATTTTACTTGGTTAGCCAAGACCTCTACATACTCGTAAATCAGCATGCTATCAGTTTGGTTGATAGAAAACATCACGGTTACGTATGGTAGACGCGAGTCAGAAGTGATTCTGACGAATGGGGATTGCTTGCAAGAGCCTATCTACTTCGAGTGAAATAAAACGAGCCAATGCATATTGGCATGCGATAATTGCACCAGCTGCTGTGCATCGCGGCGCAAGCATATAATGAGCAGCAGGTGCCTCGCATCCTTGTTTTTCCACTGAGGAACTGGACCTGTGACTCGGCTGTACAACGGAAGGTCAGCAACTGTGGCGAGGGAACTCACGTCTCCGTTCCCTCCCTCTCTGAAAACGAGAGTTATCATACGTAACCGAGACGTTCCCCTTCGTCAGATCACTACAACGTAAGTCAGAAGTGATTCTGATGAATGGGGATATCTACCAAAATGCCACGGCTGCTGGCCCTTCCAGCGCTCCGCTTGAGCCCTCCTGGCCTGACCACAGTGTTGGGCAGAAGTAGAAGCTCTAAGCAGAGAAGGTCAGTCACTACTGTTTCACAAGACCCGCTCAGTGTGACTTATTGGATAACGCTGGGAAAGCGTGCCCTTGGGAAAGGGAACGCTGCTGAAGCCACATCCTATACCAGAGGGAGGCACTGTGACGGATACACACATGGACTAGCCAAGCAGGGTCTCTGGGGTGGTTCCAGCCTAGTTATTGGGGGAAAGAACACCAGCAGAGACGACAGAGCTGTCGAGGGAAAGACACGGGCTCATCCGCAGAGGAGCTGATACACATATGGGGTACACATATGGGGTCGCCGCAGGAACCAACACCCGACATATGGACACCCAGCCTAACACAGGTCCCACAATGCATACGAGTGTAGGCCCAGCGTCAGAGCTCCGCAATGTCTGACTGCCACAGGGGTGACGGAGGAACTCACGGGGTTAGCCATTTCTGGGGAACACTACTGGAGCAAATAGAAGCACGTATCCAGCCCATGGGGGCGGGAGTGGCATTGCAAGCCGACACAAAGGACGAAGGACCCGTTCTTAGAGACAGCCTTTCCCTTCTGCTGGCCTCCGTAATAGACGAAGAGCTGATCTGAGGTCTTAAAGCGTACAAACCGACGTACAAAACGCAAGGAGCGGACGGGACAGAGAAAAGCTAGGGCTGGGTCTGCCTCCTCCAAAGGCAGGGCTTGCAGGTTCACTACCTGGTCCCTGAAGGGAGTGGTAGGAACCTTGGGGACATATTCAAGCTGACGTCTCAGGACCAGATCAGGGACCAGACATGGAGTTTCCAGAGGTCTGGACACGTGTGCCATAGAGTGCCCCGTCTCTGAGAAAGCAGGTCCTTCCTCAGAGGAATGGGCCAAGGAGGTGCTGTCGTGAGGAGCATGAGTTCTGGGAACCAGGTCCGGTTGGGCAAATACGGCGCAACTAACAAGACCTGCTCCTCGTCCTCCCTGACTTTGCACAGTGTCTGTGCGAGAAGGCTCACTGGGGGAAACGCATACTTGCGTAGGCTCCGGGGCCAGCTGTGTGCTAGTGGATCCGTGCCGAGGGTTCCCTTCAGTCAGGGAATAAAACAACTGCCAAAGGGTCGAGTCCGGAAAGGCGAACAGATCTATCTGAGCAACTCCGAAGAAATCCCATATCAGCTGGACCACCTGGGGATGGAGACGCCACTCTCCCGGAAGCGTAGGCTGTCACGAAGCAACCACAGATGCTTCTGACTCCATAGGAGGAGATGGTGAGCGAGTTGCAACATGCGGTGGGAGCTTAGACCACCTAGGCCACATTAACTGAAGTAGGCTGCTTCTGCTGGGCAGAAGAAGCGTTAGATCGGGGAATAAGCGAAGGGGCTCCACCTCTTTCGAGGTAATGGAGTCTCGACCGTAATGCCGCGATGGTCATGTTCCCGTGAATGTGGAATGCGAACATGAGTCATCCATGAGCGCCATTTTAGCGTGCCTATAGCCCAAGCACGTGATAAAGCAATCATGCCCGTCAGCCGGAGTCAAACATTGGCCACATCCAGAAACACGATCTGAATAGAATGAATGAGGCATTTATATAGCGTGTTCATATGTACTACTGTACACCCAAAGCGCTTTACAATCATATAAGAGGATCTCCCCTCAACTAGGGCTGAAACGTCGACAAAAAAAAAATGTCGACAAATATCTTTGTTGTCGAGTAGTCGTTTGATCTCACGTGACCTAATGTAAGGGCCTGCAATATCGCGATTTGACCGCTACGACGCTCTAGCGCTAGAGTGTAAAGCAGCCCTATTATACTATTGCGGTAGAGGAAAACAGCGCGAAATATGCATAGACTGTAGCTACATATGACGGAGTGCAAAAGAATCCGAGTTAGCAAGGTTTGGGAAAGTTTCACAAAACTTCCAACCAAAAATGCGGTTGTGTGCAATATATGCAAGGCAGAACTTGCCTTTCACGGGAGCACAACCTGCATGTTGGAGCATTTAAAGAGGAAACACCCCGGCACAAGAGAAGCTGGTGAGAGGTGAGTGTTCTCCAGCTGGAGCTAACTAACGTTAACTAACTTAATTGTACATCTCTTTATTAGAGAATGCAATACTACTAGTAATAATATCAACAATAATAATATAATTACAGTAATGTGATGATTTATTTAGCATAGAATTAAGCTTGATCGAGCTTAGGAGTCAGGGCTGTTTTTATTATTGTAACACTATTACCCTTAGTTTTTATAGTCTTATCACTTGCCTGTATTTTGTTCTATATTCATGAAGACTTAGAAAAGGAGATGATAGGAAGAATATCATGTCAGTTACTTTTTCATACTGTTAATTAAATGGTGAATGAAAATGTATGTCAGCTCAAATTTAATTATTCTATACTTATAATAATTGTTTGCAGATTCATATTTTACCATTCTTTGTGAATTGTGTCCTGAACTAAATGTCCTTTTTCTGTTTTAGTTCTAAGAAAAGCAGTGGGCCAATTGATGACTTTTTTCTGAGGAGGAATTCTTGTACTCCTCAGCAAGCCACTGCTCTTACAGAGTCCATTCTAAACATGATTGTTAAAGACATGAGAACTCTTTCCCTGGTGGATGGAGAAGGCTTTCGTGAAATGGTTTCTACATTCAATCCTGGATACATCATTCCATCAAGAACCTACTTTACAAGATTAATGGAGCAAAAATATGAAAAAACCTGTCAAAAAGTAAATATACACCTAATGCAAAATTGCAAATACATGTTTCAGGAACAATCTATGATAACACTTTACAATAAGGTTCAATAGTTAATGTTGGTTAATGAACATGAACTAATAATGAACTGTACTTCTACATCATTTAGGCATCTAATGTTAACTTCAACATTTACTAAAACATTTATTAACATAAATACACTGAACATAAAAAAAAAATGAACAGCTGTATTTTCATTTACGTTAACAAAAATGAATAAATTCAAATGTACTGTTCATATTAGTTATACATTAATGTTTACAGATGAAACCGTTACCTTAGTCCTCTGAAACTAAACACCAAGTAAAGATGATGATGACTAAACAACAGTTAATGATGCTGAGTTAAAATTAAAAAGTAAAATGTTCAACTAAAATAATCTGATGTTTTTTTTAAGGAAAAGGAAGTTTTTCTGATGTTTTTTTAAGGTTAAGGAAACTATTCAGGAAGGAAGAAGCTTCATTGCACTGACCACTGACATCTGGACTAGCCTCGCAACAAAAGCATACCTAGGTGTCACATGCCACTTTATAACTGAAGACTGGAAAATGACGAGTCTCACTCTTGCAACCATGCCTCTTGAGGAACGACATACTGGTGTCAACATAGCCACATGGCTTGAAGAGGTTGTCACAAAATTCAACATTTCCGTAGACAACATTAAAGCAGTTGTTCATGACAATGGATCAAATGTTGTGGCTGCACTGAAATTGCTGGCAGAGAAACATAAGTGGGTCTCCGTCCGCTGTACTGGACACACACTTCAGCTTGTTGTGAACAATTCCCTTAAAGAGACCAGCATCAGCAAAGCTTTGGGAGCTGCAAGATCCTTGGTTGAACATTTTAGGAGAAGTGAACTGGCCAATACTAAGCTGAAAGAAAAGCAGCAACAGATGAACACACCAGAGCATAAGCTGATACAAGATGTCACAACCCGGTGGAATAGCACCTACTTTATGGTGGAGCGACTGCTGGAGCAGCGCTGGCCCGTTACTGCCACGCTTTCGGATCCTGAAGTGACACCAAGGGGCAAACATTACTTTGATTTGAAGCCTGATCAGTGGTCATTGCTTGAGGAGCTGACCCAGGGCCTACAGCCTTTTCAATGTGCCACTGAATTTCTTAGTGGCCAAGAGTACACAACATTGTCATGCCTTTCTCAGCTTGCAAAAGGCCTACAGAGGTCTGTGCAACAATCCCTGATCTTTGAAACTACTCCTGGAAAAGCTTTTTTAGCCAAAGCTTCTAAAGAGTTAACAGAGAGGTGGGGGGATATCAGCACTTTCTCCAAGGAGAAAGATAACACCGTTCTTCTGTCAGCAGCCTTAGATCCAAGATTTAGAAAACTCAAGTTTATGCCTGCTGAACAGAGGGTAGAGGTTAAAAGCACTGTTGAAGTCCTTACTATTAAAGCAGGAAAAGAGTTCTGGAAATCTACAGAAGAAGGGCAGCTTCAGTGTCACAGTGTCACTGTTCCTAGGAGAGATGAAGAGTCAGTGCTAGAAAACCTCCTCCAGTCTGACACCGACAGCCTCAGTGAAGAGGAGGAGTCGCATGAGGAACAAAAGATTCAGATGGTGAGAAAGGAAGTACAAATGTACTTCTCAGAATCGCAAATAGCCAAACAAGAAGATCCTTTAGGTTGGTGGAAGGAAAATGAGGGACGCTACCCTAACCTATCAAAGCTGGCAAGATCTTTTCTTTGCATTCCTGCCACATCCACTCCCTCAGAACGGATCTTCTCTGCAGCAGGAAACATTTGCTCACAAAAAAGAGCAAGTTTGTCACGTGAGCATGTGGATATGCTGACCTTTCTTCATTTTAATTCAGCACTTATTTAAAAATTAAAAAAAGGCCAGTGCAGTCCTTTCATTGTTACTTACTGCCAAGAGATGTTTACATTCAAATATTTTTTTTTGTCTGTAATGCAGCTGGTTCATTTATGTTTCTTATGTTATGTTTCTCAAAAATCTGAAAAATGTAAGAGGAATGACCTGTTTAGTTGGCTCATTAAGTTCATTAAAACAAACATTTCAAAAGCTGAAGTGATTTTCTTTTTTAATATTTTAGTTAGAATATGTATAACTCAGTTTTTTTAAGTAATTGAAAAAGCTGAATAATCGTTCCAAACGTACTGATTAGTCGGCGGAATAATCGGTGATTAGTCGATTAATCGTTCTAATAATCGTTAGATTAATCGATTATCAAAATAATCGTTTGTTGCAGCCCTACCCTCAACCACCACCAGTGTGCAGCATACACTTGGATGATACGATGGCAGCCACAGTACAACGGCGCCAGTGCGCTCGCCACACACCAGCTCTAGGTGGAGAGGAGAGAGAGTGATAGAGCCAATTCAATTGATGGAGATTATTAGGAGGCCATGATTGGCAAGGGCCAATGGGTGGATTGTGGCCAGGACACCGGAGTTATACCCCTACTCTTTATGAGAAATACCATGGGCATGCCATGATTTTTAATGACCACAGAGAGTCATCCGAAGGACGGTGCTCTTTGACAGTATAGTGTCCCCGTCACTACACGTCACTGAATGACATCTTGAAAAAGACTCAGACAGATCTTGTTAGCTCTTTTAGAAGTGCTCTGAGGTGCTGAAACGCACAGGGAGATAGCCGTGGCTACACACCAGGAATGCAACCTAGTGGGAGCACTCACTCTCAACCGTCATGCCCACTGAACTGACAAAGCTGTGAAAACAGCTGTTTATGCTCTGAAGAGAAGACACCGAGAGATCGCAACCCTCGCTGTCACACCAACACCACGAACCAGAGATTCTTCTTGGCAGAGACTCGAAGACACTCAGTAGATCTTTGCAGGAGACAGGAACAGCATACACCATCTGGCTCCGAAGCGAAAGACAAGGATGCGAGGCATCGTGATGCACAACAGCTGGTGAAATTATCACATCAATATGCATTGGCTCATTTTATTTCACTCGAAGTAGATACATAGGCTCTCGCAAGCGATCCCCATTCGTCAGAATCACTTCTGACTCCTGTTGTAGTGATCTGACGAAGGGGAACTGAAGAGATATCAGTCACTTGAATAATTTAACACAGCAATTTATGAATTTACCCTGTTGTGAGTAAGTTCCACACCGATGAGATGGGGTCTAGGAGATAGAGGATAATGGTCATGTTGGCTCCAGGAACTCCTTGGGCTATATTCAGCACGTGAGTTGTGAGAGGGCTTGGCAGGGTAGCGGCCATATTCATATACTGTGACAGAATGTGATATTAAATTAACGCACTATAAACCAGCTGTTAAACTATAAAGCATTTTTGAAAATGACAGATGATCTGTGGCTTAATGAATGGATTCCTGCTCAAACTTCCAAAATGTTTGTTAATGTACAGTGCATTTCTTCTTGACATAACATGTATGTGCTCTTTTTGTTGAAAAATATTTATTTACAATTTATAGTACTGTTTATATTACTCTATTTTGTTATAATCGCAAACAAATTTTTCTTCTTATTTTACTTTAACTCATTTGTTTAAATATTTAGGAAGATAAACAAATACATTTTTACAAGTGAGGTGCATACATCAATGAGGAACTTCCTTTTTCATAGAGAAATTATAGCAGCAAGTTTGTATCTATACATCTTATTATACAGGATAGCTACTGTTTTGTTAGTTTGTTCTAGTCTGTGCCTGAGGAGAGCTTGTTCTATTATTACTGGCTACTTAAATCTTTTCAAAACTCTTTAGTAAGGCTAAATAATCTTCAAATATCAATCACAGGGTCAGATAGAAGGAATGATTTCTACTATAATTATGTATTATTACTATATTTGTAACTATACTATATATAATTATTACAATTGTCAGTAAAACTCAGTTTTTAACTGAGTGTGTCAGATATTTGTTATAATGTATCAAATAGATTACATTTTCCTGATGTCATTCACTGATCTACTATTCAGGTATATTAAATCATATGTCATCCTGGACCATAAACATTGTGTCAGGTTCATAAAATTTACCACATATTTGCCATGGACAGTTTTTACTCACAGAGTTCACACAATTACATTCCCAGTCAATTCAGAAGCAGAAGCTTCTTGTTTTGCAAAGGATTCATCTTTTGTAATTCATAAATTATGCTACTATAAAATACACACATATTCTGATAAGATCGGGACAATAAAGCACTTTGATTAAAAACTGTAAAAAGCTGTTACATAAGAAATTCTTTAGTGAATGATTCTTTCTCATCAGGCAGTAGAATTACTAGTTAAAATAAATAGTCTTACCTTATCTGTCGACACAATATGACCCCTGATATGTTGAAGTCTGTTCATCTGAAGTGTGCCTTGTGTTTATGCACATACACACTGCAGTGTGGGACAATGTATAGTGCAGAGACAGAAGCAGAGGGGGTTAAGTGTGATGAGATCACAAATGAGCAGCACTCAACCCATGTAAGACTGTCTTGTGACAAGAAAGTTGAACCAATTAATTCGATACAGATTCCTCAGAGCACAAATGCTTGTTTTATTTCAGAGTTTGAGAGATGGACTGTGTGCCTGCAGAAGTGTAAACATATAAGCATTGACCTCTGGGTAATTTGCCTTGCATTGATAACTTGGTGCAAAGTGCAACAAATGTTTCCAAAATTAACATTACTGTAAGGAGCTTTATAAATGCTACTTTACTTTTTAATGTATGTAAATTGAAAATAGGCTTCTTATACACTAGTTGAAACGTTTGAGTGAAATGATTTGCAGATATTCTTCAGACATGGGAAAATGAAGAATATAGATGTGGAAAATAAGTTTATGCAGCAATATTTTAGATTAATCTGTTCAGAGGTATTCTCTTGTTTCCATTTCCTTACAGAATGTGTTTGTTTTTCTTCCCTGTCACTCAATATGGGTCAGTAAATTTCCGATTCAAAGAAATTTGTACCGCCAGGTCAAAAAATCGTCTAGCTTTGATTAAAATAAATAATGATTTAACAATAACAGATTTATTATCTGGGGATAATAGCTACTAATTCTTCATGGAAAACTGAAGTGGACTTCGTCTCACACCACAAAGAAATTCCCCAACACCACTTGCTTGTTGTTTATTAAAGACAGGACAGAAATTAAAGGAATAGTTCACCCAAAAATGAAAATAAGCCCATGATTTACTTACTAGTCATCCTAGGTGTATGACATTCTTCTTTCAGACGAATACAATCGGAGTTATATTAAAAGATGTCCTGGCTCTTCCAAGCCTTATAATGGGAGTCAATGGTTATATTTTTTTGGAAGCCTATTAATTAATAATAATAATAATAATACATTTGATTTTTATAGCGCTTCAAGACACTCAAAGACGCTTTACAAAAATAAGATACTTTACAAAAATAAGATAACACAAAAGCAAAAGAATGGGGGATGGGGGGATGGAGAACTGGAAAAGGTCTGTTAAATGGGAATGGCAAGTTCGAAGAGGTGAGTTTGAGGGCCTGTTTGAAGGATGTTACGGTGCTTGATTTTTTAACGTGGTCTGGAAGGGCGTTCCAGAGAGTTGGTGCAGCAGCTGAGAAGGCTCTGTCGCCCCAGGTCCGGCGCTTAGTCCGGATGGTTTTTAGTGTGTCAGCATCAACGGACCTGAGGCGGCGGGCAAGAGTGCGGCGGGTTAGTAGGTCAGAGAGGTATGGAGGGGCAAGATTATTAAGTGCTTTGTATGTGAGGAGAAGTATTTTGAAGTTGATCCTGTGTTTGACTGGGAGCCAATGTAGTTTGTAAAGAACAGGGGTGATGTGGTCACGATGGCGGGAGGAGGTGAGAAGACGGGCAGCTGAGTTCTGGACATATTGAAGTTTACTGATAATTTTGTTCGGAAGTCCATAAAGAATGTTGTTGCAATAATCCAGTCTTGAAGTGATGAGTGCATGGATGAGTGTTTCAGCTGTAGAGGTAGACAGTGATGGGCGGAGGCGTGCAATGTTGCGAAGGTGAAAGAAGGCAATTTTGGTTACGTGTTTGACATGCGGTACAAAGGAGAGGGTGGGATCAAGGATGGTTCCAAGGTTGCGGATGCAAGTGGAAGTGGTGACAACGGAGCCATCAATGTTGAGGGTGAAGGTTTGGGCATGTCGGGTGAGGGAGTTAGGACCAATGATGAGAATCTCAGATTAATTCATGATAAAAGTGCAAAACGGCTCTGGGGGGTTAATAAAGGCCTTCTGAAGTTAAGCGATGAGTTCGTGTAAGAAAAATATCCATATTTAAAACTTTATTGATTACAATAACTAGCTTCCGGCAGACTACGCAAGTCGACCTATGCCAAAAGAGTAAGACTTGACGATGTAGGATGTAGGTGACACCATAGATATACATGATAAAGGCTAGATCTCTTACGGCGGAGTCTTTAACGTCATCACCCGGTGACCATCTTGTCACAGGGAAGCTTTCTGTAAGGTGAGTGATCTGCACGAACACAAATACTCTTATCTCACTGACGTGGGCAATGAGCGTTCTCTTTCGACGCAAACAGGTCGATTTTCGCTTTGCCAAAACGGCGCCACAGCAGCCGGACTGTCTGAGGATGCAGGGACCATTCCCCCGGGGGAACATTGTCCCTGAATAGTCTGTCTGGACCGTCGTCATAGACACAGAGTCCAGATCTAAGACAACATGACATCATGACTTTGCGTAAACATACACGCCACTGCCAAGTTTTAGGATTTAGGATTAGTTGTGGGTGAGGGGTTAGGATTAGAAGTGCGGTTAGGATTAGGGAATCAGGTACTGACTTCAACGAGGGGGGGTAATCATTTTGCAGGGAGTCAAAATTCGGCACAACATCTGTCAAATGTTCTGAGCGAAACGAACCATCATCCCGGATGTGATTCCGCGTGCATGTCTACGCCGAAACGAACCATTATCCCCGCATGTGATTCCACGTGTATGTCTACGCCGAAACGAACCATATCCCCAGATGTGATTGAAAAACACGCCAAAAAGCGATTATGCGTCTTGATAGCACGCCGAATGGAATACATGTCATACATACGCCATTTCATGAGATCAGTCTGGAAAAGAGGTCGTCTGGCTGGGCAGTAATGAGCTCTTGGTCCAGTTGACTGTGAGACCCAAACCTTCCAGGTGGCTGAGAAGCCGCGTTCTGTGAGATATCAATTCTATCTCTGACTGCGCTAGAATCAGCCAATCGTCCAAATAGTTCAATATTCGCATGCCCTGACTTCTGAGGGGGGCCAGAGCCATGAACTTCGTAACTGTACGGGGTGCTAGGGACCGGCCAAATGGGAGGACGGTGTATTGATATGCCTGATCGTCGAAGGCGAATCTCAAGAATGGCCTGTGACGGGGTATTATCTGAATCTGGAAATATGCGTCTTTCAGATCGAGAGATATAAACCAGTCCATTGGGCAAATTTGCGCGAGATTTGTCTGGTCGTACTCATTTTGAACAGTCGCCTCATTTCGAACAGTCGTTCCGTCCTTCGGATGAGACGTTAAACCGAGGTCCTGACTCTCTGTGGTCATTAAAAATCCCAGGATGTCTTTCGAAAGAGTAGGGGTGTAACCCCGGGATCCTGGCCAAATTTGCCCAGTGGCCTCTGTCCATCATGGCCTCCTAATCATCCTCCTATATATACTAATTGGCTTCATCACTGTCTCCTCTCCACCAGTAAGCTGGTGTGTGGTGGGCGTTCTTGCGCAATATGGCTGCCGTCGCATCATCCAGGTGGATGCTGCACATTGGTGGTGGTTGAGGAGATTCCCCCCTTCTATGTAAAGCGCTTTGAGTGTCCAGAAAAGCGCTATATAAATGTAATGAATTATTATTATTATTTTATTATTATATATTATTATTATTATAATTATTTTATTTATTATTTGTTCAGGTGTCTCAGATCTTAAATGGGTCCGAGAGCCCCATCCTTCTTCGGGACGAGAAAATAGCGGCTGTAGAAGCCTGACTCGCTCGGGGAGGAGGTACTGGTTCTACAGCCCCCTTGCATAGCAGTTTCGCTATCTCTGCACGAAGTAGGTGTGCCACTTCTAAATTCACTAAAATTTAGAGTGAGCGAGCCCCCTGTGGCAAGATGGCCGCCGTGTGCGGACGTCAACCTCCATTGGCCAGCAGCGCGGACGAGACATCTAGCCTTTATTATATGATATCATACTCGGTTACTAACGTATCCTCGGTTCTCTCTAGAAGAGGGAACGAGTATTGCGTAAGTAACTTACGCTACGGGTAAAGTAATCTTTTCTCGAGATATTGAAGCCAAAAAAATTATCCTTAATTTTGTATTTATTGTCAACGCGTTGCAGCACCTAGCAGACCTAGAGCGGGCTTACTAGCGAGCTCATTGGCTGCCCTGCGGCAACTGCAGCAGCCAACCGCTGAGCCCTGCATGACGTCACGCCCAATGACGTCAATATAGCCTTGCTTCACTGTATTTAGCACCCATTTTGACACTCCCGGGATCGCCTCCTACGCCACTGCGTGCATGGCTAGGGGTAGAATGGTCTCTTGGTCTCTTTCTGTTCCCTGGGACAAGGGTGTAACAGAGCGGGCAGTGTGTAGGTGTTGGCTCTGTTCTGTGGGCACATGTGGCCTGTGGCGGCGGCTAGATGAGCGCGATATCTGGCACGAGCCTTGGCGTTGTTGCAGGGGAGGAGGCTGGGGGGACCGCTGAGTCGAACCGTGGGCAGGCGGCTGCTTCTGAGAGCGGCCTGCGGTGGAGCTCGAGCGTCGAGGCAAAAAGAGCTTCATGGCCTGAGTGGTCTTTTGTACCTCGGTCCAAAAGAAACGGTCCACTATCCCACTCACGGCTGGGCCAAAGAGGCCTGTTGGAGAAAGCGGGGCGTTGAGAAACGCCGCGCGCTCAGCTACCCTCATGTCCGTGAGTGTCAGCCATAGGTGCCTCTCTGCTACAGTGAGCGAGGCCATGCAGCGTCCGATGGCCTGAGACGCGGATTTCGTGGTGCGAAGAGAAAGGTCCGTCACTTTTTGAGGTTTTTTAACATTAATATGAGTTCCCCTAGCCTTTATATGGTCCCCAAATTTCTAGAAATTTCAATCGGTGTAAATCGAGCTTTTGCTATCTTTCTCTGCCTTTGAGAAAGTGGAAGCTCAATCGGGCTGATCTTGAATCTCCTCCGTATGACGTCATACGGAGGAAATGTTACCTCCCCTTTCTCTGCTTTGACCGCCCAGAGAATATTTCCCGCATGAGAAAATGAGCTAGGAAGTAGGAACGCGTGCGCGCGATTTTAGTTTGTCCACGGGAGATATCATGGCTTTTGAGCGAGTGAAGCATAATAATTGCTCAATAATTGGATGTACAAATGAACACCGAAGCCTTTTTTTAGTTCCTTCATCCAAGCCCCAGAAGAACCAGTGGATTCATTTCATTTTCTCTGGAAATGCGCCGACACAACTCCCCAAAGTTTTGCATGTCTGCGGCAAACATTTCACCGACGACTGTTTCCTCAACTTGGGTCAATACAGAGGTGGCTTCGACGAACGTCTGAAAATAAATCGATCGAGCTAACGTTACCAAGCAACACTTTCTGATGTGTAATTGTTCAAGTTCAGACAGGTAATCTTTCTCTCAAATCGTTCAATACTGCTGTTTATGCCTCAGTAAGTCAAGCCAGTGACTAAAATATAAACTTCACATCGTTTCTTTTAGTAGGATGAAAATAATCGTATTTAAATTGTGAATAAATTATATAGAAAGCGATCAAAGAACAATCTTTGTAGGAATCGCGCGCACGTGTTCCTATACTTCCTAGCTCACTTTCTCATGGACACAGCGCGATCGAGTTTATTTACACTTGCCAAACTCGTTATGAAATCAATGACGCACATTACACTGCACGATCGCTCTTTACATTCCGGCTCGGAACAACCTTTTCTGCAGTTGAAATGCACGGAACAGTTCGAGAACGGACACAGGCAGGAAACCCGAACCGGGACTGTTCTCCATGGTCATGCTTCAGATGTGTGCGCACCTCGCAAACAATGCACAAGTTTTTTCATTTCCTGTGCTTAAATGGTGTAATATTAGCCTGGGAAAACCCAGACCACTTCCAGCTAATTTAGATTTGCTCTGCAAAGAGCCCATTGAAACACATTTCCAATCCGTCGAAATCACGGCACCAATCAGAAAGTTGGGGCGGGCTTTACACGATGACGACAGAGCAGCGACGGTGACGCAGATTTTGTACATTACAAAGATGGATGCCGCCGTGGAACATCACTCGTTCGAATCAGCTATCGCGTCTGTTTCAAGCGATTAAAATTGTCATTTACAAAAACGGCAAAAGTCGTCAGAAGCCATTGCTACATCTTCCTGAAAAACACAAACAGAGAATTGCTGAGAGTCTCAGATGTTTCTCCGTCGCTCTGATTGGTTTTAGATCTATCCAATTGCGCCCAGAGTCATTTGAGCGACGTTTGACGCCCCTGTGGAAATGAATTGTCTATGGAGCTTTGCCAGACCCTAACTCAGTTACAACTGAGAGTGGTCTGGGTTTTCCCAGGCTAGTGTAATATCACATTAAAATGTGAACGCAGGAATCGTTAAGTGGAATTGAAATGCACATATCTTATTGAATATCTGGTTCTTGGAAATTTGGAACAGCTTCGCGATACGCAACCCTCCACACAAAGGTTGCATTATTTGAACAAAAATAGGCTACAATAAAACCGTATTATTGTGAAATATAATAAATTTAAAATAACCACTTTTTATTGGAATTTATTTTAAATTAAAATGTATTCCTGTGATCGAAAGCTGGATTTCCAGCATCATTACTCCAGTCGTCATATTTTTTGAAAACCAGAATATATTTACATTCAAAAGTACATAAAAAAAAAACTAAGGTGTATGGCAATTAAAAAGCATTAAATTAGATTCAATGACACTTGCAGAAACCTGAACTAGTAAGAATATTTTTATGTAAATTGATATGTAATTTTTCCCACAGTCAATCAGCAGCTTAGAAGAACACTTGGAGAAACTGGAGGGACATCGCAAGCCATATCTCCTTGCCTCTGGAACTCACAAGTGGGCCATCAGCAATTAGCCTACTAAATTGTGATTGACAAAATGCTTATTCCATGCCAGGGAGCCACGTCGTTGGCAGCCTTTGATTAACTATTTAAAGCGCACTTCTTTTTCAGTGTAAGCTATGATGATGCTCTCAGCAACATGTACACATTCCTTCAGACAATAGTCTACAGCAGGGATAGGCAACTAGGCCACTGTTCTGCAGAGTTTAGCTCCAACCCTAATAAAACACACCTGAACAAGGCAATCAATGTTTTCAGGATTACTAGATACAGGCAGGTAAGTTGTTATCAGGGCTGAAGCTAAACTCTGCAGGACAGTGGCCCTCCAGGACTGAAGTTGCCTATCCCTGGTCTACAGTATAGATGTTGACACCACTAAAGAAAGTCCAAAGGTGAATAAAAACAGAGAGCCAAGCATATAAATAGGTACAAAGAGTCAGTGAACAATGTTTAAGTGTTACATTTGCAGAGCTTTGCTTAATGCACCTAGTCCATTAATTCAGCAGCTCAAATTTTTTCATGGCTTATATCCGGCCAGAAAATGTGTTCTGTTTGTGCTCAAGAAGAATTTTCACTACAGTTTTAAAGGTTTTAGAAAGCATTTAAATAGTTGTCACAGTTGTAAAACTGTTGACATGGACCAAGCACTGATGTTATTGCAAACGTCACATCAATCAGACTTTGATGCACAGAGTTCACAAGAAGATGCCTCTGAAATGATGTTATACCTTCGACCTTCAACATCTCATATGTTATATATCTGGTCAAAAACAGGCAAAAGATATGTGTGCATCGATTATAGCAAAGTTTCAGGGCAGTGGTGTTGCCAACAGTCTGGTGTTATCTGTTGTTGAAAGTATGGAGGAGTACGTTGATGAAGTTCATGCAAGTCTTAAAGAACAATTGCTAAGTGCAGTGCCTCCAATACAGTTGAAGAGGTTTTCAGCAATAATTTAAATCCATTTAGTGACTTAAAACACAACCTGTAAAATTACCAAGTATTTTAATGAAAAATGGGTCGAACCGGTGGAAATTCATTTAGGAGTGAGGTTTGATTCAAAGAGAGAGAAAAAAATCGGGAGTATATGAACAGGTAAATGATACTTACATATATATGTACCCCTGTTAAAAACTTTGGAGTTCATTTTAAAGAATGAAGTGTGTTGTCGAATGAATCTGCTGCTCTTGGAAACATCTCCCAAGACTTCTATGAAGGAAAATACTACAAACATCATCCACTGTATTAAAAATAAATAGAAAAATCATTGCAAATTCATGCAATGTTCAAATTCATAATGGGATTCATAATGTTTATATTTTACACTGTAATTTACCACCACGTTTAAATTAATCTCTGATTAATATCCATCTCACCTGTTTGTTTAATTCCCAAGATGCTAAAAAAATATGGCATTAACATCTTCTACAAATTGAGGATTTTTGAAGGATTTTGTCAGAGTATTAGAGCAAAGTCGAATGAAAGCATAATTGACTGAACAACCTCTCTATGGAACCATTGCTCAAGTAACAGGTGACAATTTAAGTCTTAAAGGGATAGTTCACCCAAAAATGAAAATTAGCCCATTATTTACTCACCCTGAAGTCACCCTAGGTGTATATGACATTCTTCTTTCAGACGAATACAATCGGAGTTATATAAAAAAATGTCCTGGCTCTTCCAAGGTTGATAATGGCAGTGAATGGCTGGATGACTTTGGAAGTCGATTAAAGAGCATCTATTGATTAAAGTGCTCAAAACGGCTCTCCGGGGGATAATAAAGGCCCCCAAAAAGTGATACTCAAAAAGTGTACTTAAGTACAGTACTCAAGTATAAATGTACTTCGTTACTGTCCACCTCTGTATATTTCTGAGAAGTTTATTTTTTGGTAACGAAAATGGGTAGAACATTTTCATGCTTTTCATGTTGTTGAAAATATACATAATGTTTCAATTGTTGCATCTCATGACTTGAGATGCTTTAAGCCAGGGGTGCCCAATCCTATCCTGCTAAAGCAAAATAATAAAATGTATTCATGCAGCACTTTATGGTCTGATTTTTTGGATGGTAACACTAATAGATGGTAACTGTTATCCTGTAAATCCTAGTGGTCTATGTAAATACTCAACATTAAAGTGTAAATTGCAGGTTACATTTTTCACGAAGATAATGCAATGTGCTTATTAAACAAAGATAAGAACCGCCCACCATTGTTTTGTATGTTTTTTATACCAAAAAGCTAAATATAATATGAAAAGTTGGTACTTTTTTCAGTGGTTTTAAGCACTCCCCCTCCCTTTCACTAGGCTGGGCGTGACGTCATAAGAGGGACTCCAAGCCTAGAGTTACCATTAGTCTAACAGCAAGTAGGCAGCTACATTGGCCTAGAGACCTAGCTAGCAAAAATAGTTAACTATTGTGTTTGTGCGGGATGTACGAATACTGTACATCAAAAATGGGGGAGAGGCTCCCCAAGGACAAACGGCTGATTCGTGCCTGGGTGAGGTTTGTGGCAACGAAGTGGGCAGATTTTACTGCTGCCTCTGTGACTGTAAACATACTCGTGTGTGCTGGCTTCAAGAGGACCGTGATCCTGCCTGAAATTTGAGTAAGCTATTCGCAAAAAAAACGGGTTCAGGCAGCATGCGTCAAAACTAGGATGCTGCGTGAGGCACGTCAGATTTGCCGGTCACGGGACGAGCTGGTCCACTAAACTCCAAAACGTGTTCACCTCACGGCAGCACATACTCTCCACTGCTGATTCCATTGGGTGGCATAGCCCACACAAACACAGCAGTAGGGACATCAATCTCTCTTTTTCTTTCTGACAATGAGCATCGCTAATTAGTTGCATTTAGCACAGGCAATATCGCGTTCTGTCAGCAGATGCCAGCAAAAGCGCCATTGTGCCTGTGCAGTGTGTGCATCTCTACAGCTCTGATTAGGACTAACACCATGCAAGTAAATAAAATCTTCATTTGTTGTCCCTCCTTGCTATTCTACATGACGGCAAGATTTTGAAAAGACTTTGGGTTGTTCTCTAATGTTATCCGGGTTAGCACCAGGCTAACTCTAGCTACTCACCAGGACACCTGGCCAACCCTCCAATCATTTTCCTCACACCAAGCATTTATAACTCTTTTAGGGCCATGATTTCTGGCAATTTCCTCCCCTCTCTCACGCCTGACTGGTTTAAAATTGTAGGGCTGTGGTCCAAAGGGAATTTGATGGTTTCCCACCACCTCAGTCTCCCAGTCGTTCTCCATAGTCAAGCCACAAACAGTAGGAATCTAGCAGAGTATGGGTTGCTACTCCCTCTTATGACGTCACCACGCAGTTACTGTAAAAAACATGCTACCTTTGAAGAAACCCCAATAAAAGGTATTTTAACGCATTTTAAGACAGAAATGTTTAAATATATACATATTGAGCACTTTAATTTACACATAAAAGGCAGGGTAGGCAGGATTTGCCTAAAAAACTTTTTCCCAAATTTGTTTAAACTGTCTTTATATACCAATACATGCTATTGCAAAATGCTAGTGCAATTCCACTAATGCCAACATAGTTTTCTAGTCTATATAAAAGGATGTTGTGGTCAATGGTGTCAAATGCAGCACTAAGATCAAGTAACACTAATAGAGAGATACGACCACGATCTGATGATAAGAGCAAATCATTCGTGACTCTAATGAGAGCTGTCTCGGTACGGTCTAAATCCGGACTGAAAATCCTCGCAGATATCATTTCTTTTTAGAAAGGAACACAGTTGTGAGGATACTGCTTTTTCTAATATCTTTGACAGAAAAGGCAGATTCGAGATCGGCCTGTAGTTGACTAATTTTGTATGATCAAGTTGCGTTTTTTTAACAAGTGGTTTAATCATAGCTAGCTTACAGATTTTTGGTACGTATCCTAGAGACAAAAACGAACTAGATGATTTAACGAGTTTGCAAAATTCTTCCTCTCCTATAGCAACAAATGAATAAAATTTCTTCATACAATGCACTTCCTGATGCGATACTAAAGCAGACGGTTGCATAGTTATAATTTTGTCCCTGATATTATCTTATAAGTGAAGAAGTTCATAAAGTCATTACTGCTCTGTTGCTTGGAAACTTCTGGGCTTGAAGCTTTCTTTTTCGTTAGTTTAGCCACTGTTTCAAATAAATATCTAGGATTGTGTACCTAGCAGCTTTTAAAGCCTCTCTGTAAGCAATCGAGCTCTCCTTCCATGAAATCCGAAACACCTCTAGTTTTATTTTCTTCCAGTTGCGCTCCATTTTTCTGGCTGCTCTCTTAAGGGCCTGAGTGTGCTCATTGTGCCACGGCGTTGGACTATGTTCTTTAATCTTCTTTAAGCGCAACGGAGCAACTGTGTCTAAAGTGCTGGAAAAGAGAGAGTTAAAAGTTTCTGTTGCAATATCAAGTTCTTCTAAGGTATCCGGGATGCTAAGATGATGAAACTGATTAGGAAGATTATTGATAAAGCAATCTTTAGTGGCAGAAGTTATAGGTCTGACATATTTATAACAGGGAGTCGGCTTTGCAGCCTTGACTGAATGTAATTTACACGAGACTAGATAATGATCTGAGATGTCATCGCTCTGCTGCAGTATTTCAACAGCATCAACATCTATTCCATGTGATAGTATTAGATCTAGAGTATGATTACGGCAATGAGTAGGTCCTGACACGTGTTGTCTAACTCCAATTGAGTTTATAATGTCTTTAAATGCCAATCCCAATGCATCTTTTTTCATTATCTATGTGTATATTAAAATCACCAACAATTAGTTTTATTATCTGCAGCCAATACTAATTCTGATAGAAAGTCCGCAAATTCTTTGATAAAATCTATATGGTACCCTGGTGGCCTGTATACAGTAGCCAGCAGAATTCTCAATCGTGATTTTATCGTTTACACTATATATTTTTACATTAAGCACCAACACTTCAAAAGAAGTAAAGTAGATTTCTTAGTGGTTTTGAAAATATTACTGTAAATTACAGCAACACCTCCTCCTTTGCGTTTCAGACGAGGTTCATGTTTATAACCGTAATCTTGTGGGGTTGACTCATTTAAAGCAATGTAATCGTTTGGTTTTAGCCAGGTTTCTGTCAAACACAGCACAACTAGGTTATAATCTGTAATCATATCATTAACTATTAGCGCTTTTGAAATAAGCGATCGAATATTCAGCAACCCAAGCTTTATCATTTGCTCATCCGTATTATATCCGTTTTTTATTTGTTGGACATCAATTAAATGTTTAACCTTAGAGATGGGTTTGGACGTTTTTTGGATTTCCGAATTCGGGGAACAGACACAGTCTCTATATGATGATATCTAGGTGAAAGAGTCTCTATGTGATTGGATTTAGCTGACCTTGATGACGTGAGGCCGCTAGCAGACGGTCGGTTAAGCCAGTCTGTCTGCTTCCTGACCAGAGCCCCAGATTGTCATGGTTGAGCTCTAAGACTATGAGCCAAATTACTAGAGAGAAGAGCAGCACCATCCCAGGAGGGATGAATACCATCTCTTTTCAACAGGTCAGGTTTGCCCAAAAACAAAAAAAAATTCTATATTATTTAATGGACACCACTTCAACAGCCAGCCATTGAGTGAACACAATCTACTAACTATCCCATCACTCCTGCGAACAGGAAGGGGGCCAGAGCAAATTACAGTGCTTGACATCGTACTTGCGAGTTCACACACCTCTTTAATATTCATTTTGGTGATCTCCGACTGGCGGAGTCGAACATCATTAGTGCCGACGTGAATAAGAATCTTTACGTTTTAAATTTACGTTTAGCATTAGCCAGCACTTTTAAATTTGCTTTGTCAGGCGCTCTGGCTCCCGGCAAACATGTGACTATGGTGGCTGGTGTCTATATTTTCACGTTCCGTGTAATAGAATCGCCAATAACTAGGGCACAATCAACAGAATTCTCAGTGGGTGTTTCACTGAGCGAGGCAAATCGATTTGTTATCGGAACGGAAAAGTGTTTTTTTGATCCGCGACTAGAGCGATCCCTCACTGTCACCCGTCTGCCCTGCTGCACGGGCTCTACTTCAGCCGGAACCGGATCATGTAAAGAGTTCACTAGGCTAGGCGCATCCAAAATAGTATCTAAAGCTTTAGCACTCTTCTTACTAATCTCGATTAAAGTTTGGATGCGTGTCTCTAGTTCTGAAATCTTCTCCGTCAGCCTGACTGTCTCCTTGCATTTATCACATATAAATCCTATATTGCCGACAGAGAAGGCTATGGTAAACATGTGACATGAAGTGCAGGTGACAATAACAGGACAAGACATTACTCACCGTGTTTGTTGACTGATTCCTACTCACCTGGGCTTTTATGAACTCAAAGGCGCGGGGCGCGCGAGAGAAAAATAAATAAATGAGCGCACGGGTGGAGCGTTAACAAGCTAGCGAGTTACTAGCATGTTGTGCTAACAATAACGGAAGCTAGCAATGTCAGGTTAATCTGAGATGTTGGGTAAGCTGTATTTAGTAGTATAAACAACTAGAAATGATAGTAAATGATGGTTCAAAACAGAAAGAAATACGAAGCTAATACGAGGCTTAGATTGTGCTTACAGCCTCGAAGCAAACAAACTCACAGCAGCAGCTGTCACAGAGCGAGGCAGACAGGAGCAATCGATCAGGGAGGGATCTATTGTCTCATCTCTTTTGTAACTTCTCAGTAATGATTTCATGTAGATTACGTGTTTAACTCCATTAATGATAATGGAATATTTAATCTAAATCTTTATATCAGAAGTAAAACATAGTTTAAATCATTCTTTTATTTATTTAAACTGTTATTCAGAACATGTCAAGTCAAGAATATTTGTATAGCGCTTTTCACAATACAGATTGTATCAAAGCAGCTTCACAGTATTACATTAAAATAATAATAAAACGACCATGTTTGGTAATGCTAATCAATAGTATTATTCATTGATTAATTAACATGCACTGTTTTTATGATTATGACTCATAATGCTGTTAGATAGGCTATATGCGTCAGCTTCACTAAACCCGTTGGTGCGGACATTTAAGAAGGGATGGATATGTGGCTTCAAGTGATAGGCTTCGTGAGTGGAATTATATTTTTATTAGTTTTCTGTATATGTATGATTTTCTTTAGATTTTCTGTCTAAAAGTGACCAAAAAGACATTTAACTCCAGCTCATCATTGGTGTCGCCAAACGGGTCCGTCTCCAAAACGTTTGTAATTGTACGGGTCAGAGTTTGCATGCAGGTGCGCAAATTTTCTCGTCAAGTTTGTTTTTCATAAATCACAACTTACAGTGGGGAGAACAAGTATTTAATACACTGCCGATTTTGCAGGTTTTCCTACTTACAAAGCATGTAGAGGTCTGTAATTTTTATCATAGGTACACTTCAAATGTGAGAGACGGAATCTAATCCCTAGAAAATCACATTGTATTATTTTTTAATAATTCATTTGCATTTTATTGCAAGACATAAGTATTTGATCACCTACCAACCAGTAAGAATTCCGGCTCTCACAGACCTGTCAGTTTTTCTTTAAGAAGCCCTCCTGTTCTCCACTCATTACCTGTATTAACTGCACCTGTTTGCACTCGTTACCTGTATAAAAGACACCTGTCCACACTCTCAATCAAACAGATTCCAACCTCTCCACAATGGCCAAGACCAGAGAGCTGTGTAAGGACATCAGGGATAAAATTGTAGACCTGCACAAGGCTGGGATGGGCTACAGGACAATAGGCAAGCAGCTGGGTGGTGTCATGTAATGTGGGGCCATGTAATGCGATATCTTGGACAACAACCTCCTTCCCTCAGTAAGAGCATTGAAGATGGGTCGTGGCTGGGTCTTCCAGCATGACAACGACCCGGAACACACAGCCAGGGCAACTAAGGAGTGGCTCCGTAAGAAGCATCTCAAGGTCCTGGAGTGGCCTAGCCAGTCTCCAGACCTGAACCTGAACCCAACAGAAAATCTTTGGAGGGAGCTGAAAGTCCGTATTGCCCTGCTACAGCCCCGAAACCTGAAGGATCTGGAGAAGGTCTGTATGGAGGAGTGGGCCAAAATCCCTGCTGCAGTGTGTGCAAACCTGGTCAAGAACTACAGGAAACGTATGATCTCTGTAATTGCAAACAAAGGTTTCTGTACCAAATATTAAGTTCTGCTTTTCTGATGTATCAAATACTTATGTCATGCAATAAAATGCAAATTAATTACTTAAAAAACATACAATGTGATTTTATGGATTTTTGTTTTAGATTCAGTCACTCACAGTTAGTACCTATGATACAAATTACAGACTTCTACATGCGTTGTAAGTGGGAAAACCTGCAAAATCGGCAGTGTATCAAATACTTGTTCTCCCCACTGTATGCGTCGGAAGTGGCGTACGCCTCTTTCAGGTCCTGTTTTGTGCGTACGCAATGGTTATAAATGAGGCCCCAGGCCTGAACTTTTTACTTTGTTTCGTTTATGTGTGTGCAGCAGTCGTCCTTGAGGGGCTTCCGCCTTTAATATATAAACAAACCCAAAAGTAAAGTCTTTAAATATTCCCGCCTAGCTCCTTCCCACAACAACTAACCTCGTTACAACAAATTAAGTACAATTTATTTTGCTCTTCAAATGAAATTTTTTTTACAACCCTTAATGCATCGTATTTGCTTCTGGAGCATCAGTGAATGTTTAAAGGTGCAGTGTGTGATTTTTAGCGGCATCTAGTGGTGAGGTTTGCGAATTGCAAACAGCCAGTCACTTACGGCCTATCCCTCCCTTTTCAAACTCGAAGGAGAAGCTACGGTGGCCGACGTAACCAGCACATTTCTCCCCACACAGCAAACCCTCGACAGCGAGGGAGAAGATTAGTAAAAGTTTAGCTGGCTAATATGAGCTGTTATGCTGTAGGCTAACGTTAGTGTTTTATGGTCAATAGTACTAATCAGCTGATTGTCTCACGAACGTAACCAGCTCATTTATCCCCACATAGCAAAGCCATAACACAGCAAGGGAGAAGAACTAAGTTACATGAAACAATGTAACTACATATTTTACACCACTGACAAGGGAAAAGTCACTTCTCACGGTGTCTATAGCTTCTAGGTAATGCTAACATTATGAAACAACATTTTTCATTTGCATTGTTAAAGTTGGATTACCTTACCTATCCAGCTGAAAAAAGGCAACTTTGGCATCGCTTTGAAAGCCTTTTTCCCCTCATAAGACCCTTCCATCGGTGAAAAGCCACACTGATGTTGACCCGTGATTTTTGCCTTCGTTTCTCCCTTATTTTTCTGGCTTCATCATACTTCCTCTTCTTCGAAGCAG
Source organism: Phoxinus dragarum (assembly GCA_033366665.1). Taxonomy (NCBI): domain Eukaryota; kingdom Metazoa; phylum Chordata; class Actinopteri; order Cypriniformes; family Leuciscidae; genus Phoxinus; species Phoxinus dragarum. The sequence continues at coordinate 81,507 of JARPMJ010003791.1, forward strand.
ATTTACCCTCCGTCGGCTCTTGTCCTAAACAATATCTGTGGTCATTCATTTTCGCGAAATTCTGCTGCGTCTTTTTCTGCTGCTTCTCATTCAAGTTAGTGACGAAACGCGCTCTGTAGCGCTGTTCGTTCGCTGTCGGCTACGGTACAAACATGACGTCACAATATGTCGACCTTCATAGAAGGGGGTGCCCACAGTTATGTAGATATAAATGACTCATTCTAAGATAATAAAAACATAACGATTCATTAAGTAAGGTCTTAATACACCACTAAAAACATAGTTATGGATCTTAAATTGCATTTCTGTCAATAGATCCTCAGAAATATTACACATTGCACCTCAGTGTGAAAAGATGGATCTCAAAATCATACAGTCACTGCTGTAAAAGGTTCAAATATGCAAAAGATGCTGGAAAACGAAAATAATTTGTGGGACCAGGAGGATTTTTCGAAATACCTATTGAACATATTAAGAATCAAGGGTAAACATTAAGAATCAAGGGTAAACTTTTGAACGGAGTCATTTTTATAAATGTAGCTTCTTTTTTTGTCTTCTGGCCTATATGTAAACATCTTTTTCAGGACAGTACTAATCATTTATTTTTTTACATTTTGCAAGGGATATGTAAACTATATAGTGTCGGTGTCTGAAACCCCCCCCTGGTGTGACCACCATTTGCCTCACGCAGTGCAACATCTTTGCATAGAGTTGATCAGGTAGTTGATTGTGGCCTGTGGAATGTTGGTCCACTCCTCTTTATCACACAGCACAATGCCACAGATGTCGCAAGTTTTGAGGGAGCGTGCAATTGGCATGCTGACTAAAGGAATGTCCACCATAGCTGTTGCCTGTGAATTGAATGTTCAATGTTCATTTCTCTACCATAAGCCGTCTACAAAGGCGTTTCAGAGAATTTGGCAGTACATCCAACAGGCCTCACAACCACAGACCATGTGTAACCACACCAGCCCAGGACCTCCACATCCAGCATCTTCACCTCCAAGATCGTCTGAGGCCAGCCACCCGGACAGCTGCTGTGCGTGTGGGTGAGCGGTTTGCTGATGTCAAAGTTGTGGATCGAGTGGCCCATGGTGGCAAAGGGTTATGGTATGGGCAGGCGTATGTTATGGACAACGAACACAGGTGCATTTTATTGATGGCATTTTGATTGCACAGAGATACCGTGACGAGATCCTGAGGCCCATTGTTGTGCCATTCATCCACGACCATCACCTCATGTTGCAGCATGATAATGCATGGCCCCATGTTGCAAGGATCTGTACACAATTCCTGGAAGCTGAAAACATCCCAGCTCTTGCATGGCCAGCATACTCACTGGGCATGTCATCCATTGAGCATGTTTGGGATGCTCTGGATCGGGGTATATGACAGTGTGTTCCAGGTCCTGCCATTATCCAGCAACTTCGCACAGCCATTGAAGAGGAGTGGACCAACATTCCACAGGCCACAATCAACAACCTGATCAACTCTATGCGAAGGAGTTGTACTGTGTATATATATATATATACACACACATATTGTACACTTTTTTTATCAAGGACCTTTGTTGTTTATACTTCCATGTGTTTTGAAACTTATATTTGCAACTGTGCCTGGTGCTATTATTGGCATAAATAACATAGCAGCATTAAATGGAACAAAGAACAAAAGGTTCTGTGGCAGAGATTTAATATTTTGATTGAGGATCTGGGAGATCACACATACAAAGAAAAAAAACAAGTACATATGAGGTTTCATATATAAAATAAAGTCCAAACTTTAAGTTATTAAAATCCCTTCAATCAATAAGAATAATAAAGCCATTTAGATAAAGGATTTAAATTAACTTTCTAGCTCAGTAGTACATTAAATGTATGAATGATGAAAAAATCATAAACTGTATATTTATTATTGGATATGCATCTGTGCCTGTGTGTAGTTGGAATTGATTTAATGATCTGAATTTGAGATGGTCTACAGATCCCTCAGGTGTTTCCTTTCTGTTTAAAGGTGAAGTATGTACGATTTTTTATGTTAAAATACATTCTCCTAATCCAGTTTATGGTTCATTGACTACTATTAGTATGCCATTCATAGGTTTATCTCCCCCAAAAATAAACATTAAGCCTCAAAACATTCAATCAAAACATTGAGAGCAGACTGCTCAGATCCATCTTTCCAGCTCAACCTATTGTGAGAGTGGAGTGTCTACAGTATCAGGCGGAGCAAGAGGGTGTTTAGCCAGTGTGGGACCATGACTCGCACGTGACATGGAAAAAGAGGTGCAAGCAAATATGTGCTACATTTAGACGTTCAAAGATTAAACGGGTCATAAACACATCAAAGCAAACAGGGTGCTGAGATATAAAACGCAACAATGGACGCTTCAGTACCATACAGGATTTTCATGCACCCGTTCAAAAACACAAATGCACCAGTTTGTTTACTTTCATGTGCCAATGTAGACCGCCACAAACAATCGTGGTGCGTCATGTCAAAAAATGCGCCTATTGCAGCTATGTTGGATGGGTTTATTATAAGCATGACACTTGCGTTCGCTCTAAACAGTCTACTCGGTTGCTTACTTTTACCTGCTGAGACATGCCTTCATAAGCACACATAAGAGATGTATTTGTGATGTTTGAGTTGGGGGATGCACGACACATGAAAGGTGCATTTCCATTAGGTGCCACTATAGTGTCACAGAAACTACATACTTCACCTTTAAAATTTGTGAAACAAAAATGGCATGGAGGATGATGTTCATTGATTAACGCTGTAGTTGAGCTGTGTCTCTTCAGTATGGCTCTGCTTTCAGACTCCTGTACAGGCAGCAGGTGAAAAACATGCCGAAAATCTGAAAGAATGTATGAGGGGAAAAGCATGATATTAATATAATTCCATATAATATCATACTGTACATACTGTCGTGGCAAAAAAACAAAACAAATTATACTCATTATATACCATGTCAAATCGATGATTTATGGCACTTCATTTATGACCCCTGTCACTACCTGTAGATTGACGGGTCATTAGGATCCTGTCCCCCTGATTGACATGGCAGGATGTGACCATGCATTTATGGAACTGTCCCAATACTCATACTTGCAATCTTTGCACTAGACTAGACCACTTGGTCTACTTACATGTCGTATTACATGTCCATGTATTTTGCCAGTGTTCAAGTGGGTGTGAAGACCGCAAGTGTGTGTAGGGCTTTTGATTACCCGATGGGACACACTACATACATTTGTAAAAATGCAAGTACTGAATTATTTTTACTGAGCTTTATTTACACATTTTGACTTTGCATTTTAAAATAAATCTCCAAATGTCTGTTTACAAGTTCCTTTGTAACAAAAGATAATTTATTTATTGCAGTGCTTCTAATAATTGATGAGGTGCTAAACATCTGCAGGGAATAGATGTTGTTTTACAAGTTTCAGGCATCAAGCAAACATGCAATGCTCATAAAACAATCTTAGTGCTATCCTTGTGGGTCATCAATAATCTGAGATCTCACCCAGAACACAAAACTTAGGGTTGAGCTTCCAGACTTAGCCTTATACCAAACAAAGAAAAGCATATGGATGTCATTGTCAAACTGTAAGTATATTTTCCCATTGTCATATTTTTGACCCAAATAAATAGATTTAAAACAAAAATGTCCTCTATTGCAGAGGTCTTCAACCCTTCTCCAGGGGACACACTGACTATATCCCAAACCTTAGGCAGCTTGACTTGTTGCCTCGCTGTGCCCTATCAGGCAATGACTTTGCAGGCAGCGTATGCGCACAAAGTCAAGTCACCTTCATTTATATAGCGCTTTTAACAATATAGATTGTTTCAAAGCAGCTTTACAGTGATAATAGGAAATTACAGTAACAGCGATTGTTTTGGCTTTACAGCAGCTCTAGAATACAGTTATTATCCAGCTAAAGTTAGTTTTGATTGATTGATTCACTTATGTTGCAAAGATCATTAGTTATTAACTTTGGGGGTGCTAACACAAAACCGTTCTAACAGAAAACACTCAACGCACTCCGGCCCGCTCATCCGCACAAAACAGTGCCTGGTGGCTCGAGAACGCAAACCCTGAAATAGATTCCAAGGTGCAAGCCTTGACATTTTTTTGAAAATAAAAAAGGTGCTGCGCAAACCTCAAACCCGCGAAAACGCTGACGGCGTGCACATGCGCATCACGTGTTTAGTTTATAGGTATGCACGTTTGTATATATATATATATTATATATATATATATATATATATATATATATATATGTGTGTGTGTGTGTGTGCAGGCGTGTAATCCTTCTTTACAAACCAACCCTCAACAAACTACTTGTCTGGCCTTAAACATTAATAATAAATAATTATTTATAGCTTCCGCGTAGCCACGTGAACCGTAATTACCCCGACAACGTTTTATCTGTACAGAGGTAAAGGGAAGGTAAGGAGATCTTCACAGGGGAGAGGCTAGTTGACACTTCAGGACTGCGTTGTCATGGTGTCCGGGCGAAGGTCATTCATCAGAAAGGTATCTCATTAAACTGATTTCAGACAAGACTTGTGAGGTAGTATAACGGTTTAATGATCTACAGCAAAAGAGCGAGCTTTGGTGAAAACTAGAGATGCACCAATTGATCGGCTGGTGACCGGAATTGGCCGATTTTCACGTGATAACATTTGACATTTGTCAGAATTCTGTTCTGACAGTCTGACATTTGCCGATTTTATGCCGGTCAAATGCACTCATGATTAACATCGCGCAACATCAGCATCACACGTGCACACGGAACGCACATGTAAGAAACCCGTGAGTTACGGCCGTTTCACACCACAAGCGTGAGCGGCGTGTGAGCTGCACATATTTTTTCCGGCGTGCATGTTAATCAATGGCCAGGTCTCCCTCGGAAAAGAGATTCTGTCTCAAGGGACTTCCTGGTTAAATAAAGGTTAAAAAAAAAGAAAAAAAAAAGAATGAGGGCGTTAACACAGGGAGCCTCCTGCTCCCTGTGTTAACGCCCTCATTCTTTTTTTTTTCTTTTTTT